>JAQFZY010001838.1:0-13786 GCA_034696285.1 Hypogastrura burkilli | reverse complement strand
TGTGAGGTTTTCCCCTAATTACCAATCGTGAACTTGTTCAACACCTGTTAGATAATAATTTGTCAAACTTAGTTTCCCTTGAAGAAAGTTCCGCCGGCGAAACTTCAAAATATTTTCTTGTTCTGGAAGTAGTTCCAGCAGCAGAAAATGGTACAGATCCCAGTACATCATCTAAAATGACCCAAAATCGATCTTTATCGTCAGAGTACTTGTACTTAGTGGTAGTCGATGACGCTATTGGAGCAAGAAATTGAATCTCGACTTCTATTTTTTGATCAACCGTAAGGATCTCGCCAAAATACCAGGCGCGGTTGTACACGACTGAAACAAAGGAACCAGCCGAAAAGAAGTTTATTTCCTCATCATCAGAATCAATTTCTACATTTGTTGGCCTACGAACATTTCTTAGAACCCCATTTCCCGTACCAGATGTTCTGAACATGCGGACTGCATAAAGATCAACAGGCTCAATTCAATGAGCGCTACGGCATCCTTTTGCCGTTATTCCTTCACTAAATAGCTGTTCTAAATTAAATTTAGTAACAGTTGAAGCAATGTCAGTTTTTTCAACCCACATAAGGGAAGTAACGCGAAAAGTGGATTTCAAATAGTCCAATAATTGCCTGGGAGTCAATATATGAGCGTTGTCGATCCTTTGGAGACTAGCCCTTAGGGCCATTCTCTTAAGAGTACCACCAACACCGTCACAAGCCCCCTTACCATGAGAAGTGGCAAAAAAGTTCCACCATGCTTTGACACCAAAAAACTTTTCGTTAAAACACAACGAGATGAAATTTTTAAAGTTTTTGCACTGTCCGCTGCAACCGTCGCTAAAGTATTCAATGTGTGTGATATAAGGAGAATCACGTAAAAACGCCTGGACAAAATAGTAAAGGAATGCAAAAACAGTTTCTGCCCCGTGATCCTTTACATCACTGATGGAAGCATAAGATTTATCTTTGACGGATTCATCTTCTTGACCAACATATGCCATAAAATAATGAACGGTTGCCTGGGAGTTAGTCCAGTGGAATCCTTGAGCAGCGTTCTGTATTACCACGCTGTAGTTTTCTGAGAAGTCTAACTGAACCAAGCTGTGCCCATAGGACAACGAATTTCGTAACTTTCTGGCAAAAAACGACTGAGCCTTAGCGATGCAACTATGTACTTTTAATTGTACATGTCATTCACTAAGTGATCCACGAACTTTGGAGAATATCTATGGTAAACCTCTATAGTTGTTCACTCCGTTTTCACCCACAGTGAGATCGGAGTTGGAAATAGGAGCCCTACCTTTTCGATACAATCTATCAACATGAGTCTAAGTTTAGCCTCAGTTTTTCGAGAACCACAATTTTCACAATCACCGATGAACTATCCAGATTACAGACTAAGGACGCCAGAAGTTCCTTGTAGTATTCTTTGTCTGTACTCAACGAAATGGTTTGAAACCGAACGTTTTCATGTATTGTACAAACGCAAACATTATGCATTCCCTTGGAATCTGCCAACCCAAGTCGTAGAATTCAGATACTTCTATTTTGAACGAAGTTGGGTCAGCTCCTGCTTCGATATTTTGGTCAACAAATATACGATAAAGCTCATTTACATTATGAAGTTGAAGCCGCTTTTTTTTTAACACGCTTCGACCTTTACAAAGTCGTTCATGCCTGGTAAGCATCTCGAAACATTATCCTCGTAATAAAATTTATTCACAGTTTCTACAACGCCATCTGTCAAACGATAGTAATGCTTCTTATCTGGCAAAGATAATATGCCTTTCTGACAGCGAATTTGACGGGCTGTACGTACTAGCCGCTCTGACGCTCCAAATTTTTCAGCAACCTCTTTACGACCCCACGAAAGTGGAAGAATTGTCAATATTTGAACCTTTTGACGAAAATCAGATATTGAAAACTTTTCTGTCAAAGCGGGAATCACTTCGTCTACAAATGTTTTGCAAGATGAAAACTCTGGGTTGTCATCGACGAATTCAAGTTCAACTGGAAACCCACAATCCTTTGCTACATTGACAACCAGTTTTGTCAGTGCTTTAATTCGACTACAAATTACACTTGATAACTTAAGATGATTCCGCAATGCTTGGGTTTGAGGTTTATGACACTGTGGCCAAATGGGATTTCAGGTGAATCCACTTATGGAATTTAGTTTTACGTCTGTTAAATTAATATTTAATTACTAATTGAATTTTTAAATGTTGCAAAAAAAAAGTTTAATTTGGCGAGGTACACAACTTTCAAAAGCTGTTTGAATTAAACTACATTAAATCCCACCGGCTATGCTGGGACGTAATCTATAAAATGGACAAATAAATTGAAATACCACTGAGATAAGATTTATTCGAGAAATGGGGGGATGGGTACGGGGTGCGGGTAGGGTAGTAAAATAGTACGGTTTGCGGTTTTGAAGCCTCATAACACGTACCGCTAACTGATAGATTTGTTGTCAATGATTTGACGTGGTTTCTATTTGGGGAACTGCAACTTAGTGTAAGTAGCTAGTTAAATATATTGGTATGAATGGGAATAATTTTTGTTTCGACAAGACACAACTTTAAGGTATGATAATTTGTACTTAGAAATAATGTGTATATTTATTTTACCGTACAACACTCCTTGTTTCTTACAATTACCCAATACTTCCAGTATTGGGTCTAATGTAGCTACAAGAAGCTACCAAGGGCCGTCTGAGCTGGACTCCGGCCAATAGGGACAAGTTCCCACACCAATTGCAATTAACACTAATTATAACTAGGAAAAGAGGACAGATTCCTTACGACCACAACCCCCAGCCTCTTCGGTTCTGCTAAACTTCACACTCTCTCGCCCCATGCCCTCTTCTCAGGCTGCATGGTTGGTACTCTGGGATTCAACCCAGGTGCCAAAAGAGAGTACTTTTAAGTTATGCCGTTAGGCGGCGCTAAACATGTAATTCTGTCCCCAACAGATTAATTGAATATTAATTAAGATGTACATGAATTATGTCGACTTGGAGAATTTTGTATATTTTATTTGTATTATGAAATAAAATCTGACTTCTTTTTCGCAGTGTATTAAGTGCTCTTAATTTTACTACTAAAATATAGAAATTATACGTCTTACCGTTTGAATCTTCAATAAATTATACTACGCTAGTTACTTGTACCACAATTTGCCCACAAATAGCACTAAAAAAAAGGACAATTACGAGAACTAAGCCAACCGGAATCCAGTAGATTGAAAAATTAGAAGATTATAAAAGTTGACTGAAAGCTACACCCCTCCACTATGTAGTTACCCCTGCCTAATACTCCCACTACAAACTAAAAAGCTATTATATTATTTTTTTAGAAATTAAAAAGTAAAACATGTTAAATCTTATAGTATTTTATATTTTTTAGAGTTATATTTGTCATTTGACGCAATGAAAATAATGAATATTAAAGAATAATGACGTAAAGGTGTTCATTGAGAGCTCTGCGAGTTTCGCTGTTTAGATTAACCGGCGACAATGCATTATCTTACCGCTTTAGTTTAAAGTGAGCCGGCAACACCGCGAGCCATTGTATAAAGGTAATTTTGGGTAAATTTGAGACTATAACTTGTAAATGCGGCACTTGCCAAGCCCAGTTTTTTCATGGCTGCAAATAGCTGACTCAAGCCTTCATAACAGTACAGTTTTTATCCTTGGCAAGTGCCACAACTGCAGACAATAAGTAATTGAAAACTACTATTATTGTTTAGTTGTTTTTTTTTTAAAAACGAAGTTTCTTAAAACAAGTTAGACATATTTCATCAAAATACAAACTATAGTACCACAGTGCATGATCTAAAATTAGGATTTCAAGTTTATTTGCCTTTCAACGCATCATTTTTCAACTAGCTGTTATATAGGATGTAAATGCCATTACAACTTTGAGGTCAACTTGTGAACAGGTCACGCATCCGAAAAATCTGAAACTTCGTACATTCTCAGTCTATGGTAGGATGAAAATATTAAAAATATAAAAATTACATTTTGGGTTGGTCGCGCGGTAGGCCCTGGATCATTTCTCGTGGAATCCGTCAACTGCCTGTATCAGTCCATAAGTAGTCATAAAGCTTAGATGTACCCTTATGTACTCAATCCCTCCTTGAATCTATACTGTGGAACCTCAACGATTCCAATGACCACCATCGACATTAGCAAATAAACCGTAGTCCACATATACACGTCGGTCCCTTGTTACTATGGGAGACGGAAGACCCGCAGCGGAAGGAACCGTTCTAATTATTGTTTAGTAAACACTGGCAACAGCACTAGTAAGCACTTTCTTCCTGCTTGGTCTATTCATAGCTCCGCCCTCTTTCCGGCCAATTACAGAACGAATTAAACCAACACGCCAGTGAGACATATAGTGATAGAAAGACTAACTTATATAATAGGATTGGTTTTCTGACAAATTGTCTGAATCTTTTCCAACTGTGCTTAGTTTCGAGAAGCTGTAAAGGGCCTAACATACTTGGACTACCAAAATGAAGATATTTACTTGATTTGCTGGCTAAGAGGTTCAATTTGATTATCTTTAACAATATATAGGAATGTATATACTCGGGGTTGCACGGCAAAAAACTTAATTTCTTTAACTTTCAGCAAAGAAGTTAGATGTGACTAAAGCAAAGGAAATGCTAAGCAAGGTAAGCTTTAGTTCACTCCCGACTAAGATCTCTTTGTATATACCTAACCCGGAATGTATACCTATGCTACATAGCTGACTGCTTATCCCATATTAATTAAATTTACTAGTCCCTGGAATGGAGAAAGAAGAACAATATTGACAATATATTGGAAGACAAGAACGTACTCAAGATCATTACGCAGCTTCCAGCTACATATAATACTTTCGACAAGGACGGGCGCCCAAGTAAGCCATTATTTACTGGTACACTAAAATGGAAGTCAGCGCTTAAACTAATTCAATGCATTATGATTTCTTCCGTAGTCCTTCACGTAAGTTTTGGGAAATGGGACGTTCGGAAATTCGTGGTGGCCGGGAAGATGGACCAACTCCTTAGGGTCATGTCCTACAACTTCGAGCGAAACGTGGTCAGGGCCCGGGAGGCCAACGAAGGTCCTGGAAACTCCGTCTCACAATGGTTTTGGCTTGTTGACATGAGCGGCTACACTCCACGACAGCACGCATGCCTCGCCTGTAAGTCCATCTATGGAATGCATGGTGTAAACCATTTATTTTTGCGCCCCCGCGCACCTACATGTCCATCTTTATTATGACTCCTATCAGGCGTTCCTTTCTATCTCGGGTTTGTGGCAAACTTTGAGAATGACTACCCAAATTCGACCAAGGACATAATTCTTGTTAATAGTAAGTTTTTCTGAAGTCAAATGGAATATATTCATTCTGTGATACAATTAATAATGCTAAAATCATTATTTATGTGCGCTTTTAGCGCCCCGGATATTCGAAGGTATACATACTACGTACTATAATTAGCCCATATGATTTCATATAAAGATTATGTGAGGTAACACAAAGCTTTACTTGTACACAGCAATACTCCAGGTGATTCGCCCATTGTTTTCTGACTCGACCCGCCGAGCATTACAGGTAAGTGAATTACGAGTATACTCGTATCTAAATTAATCCGTAACCATTGGAAGGCTTTTGGAACATTGCTTTATTGTATTTTAGGTCCTGGGGACGAATAAGCTGGAGTGGGAGGCAGTTCTCACTAATCTTATCCCATCGGACCAGTACTCAAAAATGTTTCGGTCTAGTTCAGCCAAGGCCGCGTAAATCAATTGGCTACCGAGAACTTGTGACAGTAGTTTTTAGGCGATAATCTATAGTTTAGTATTACTTTACATAAACCTGTTTATTTTATTTTCATGGGCTAAGAAGATGACTAGAGAAATACAATGTAGGCCTAGATAGGTACCTAGGTATGATTAACATAATTCTGACATTATTTTTCTAGAGCGTTCGCTCTATTATGCATACTTCACGTGATCCTATGTAATTATGTACAAATTGATGATTTTACTATAATGGGATTTATTACTTTTTCATGTATTGGCCTGTGTTAGTATAACCGTACAGGACACGCAGGCCCCTACCAAGCTCTAAATAAGCCTGCGCTTTAGACTGAACGTTTGAAGGAGAGTCAGATAGACTCTAACCTTGTCGACCACTGAAAAAATTAGCAAAATTTCAAATTTTTCGCCGGAGCCTGCTTAGCCTTTTCGAATACTCCATTTGATCTCTCAAGTCCAATCACCGATTTGGAATACAGCACGTGAGCACGTTACCAACTTCGCTATGCTAAGCGTCCGCAGTCCAGCAAACGACCCCAAAGAGCCAAATCGCATTAACTAGGCGGATCCCGACGTAGACACTTTCGTTCTACGAGACGGACTTGTGAGTGGCTAGTGCTGTAAAAGCCTTAATGATTTACTTGGAAAAGTCGAAAGCCATTGACTGTCGGTTTGAGGAAGATTGGACCGTTGAAAAGGCCTTCGAACCGCCAGCTCAGCTCATCAACATGATGGCGAAGGCTTGCCGGGTATCTTACATCAGTCGGGCTCTTAACGGACAATATGTTGACATTTCCGTACAGGTCCTTGAGGGCTACGCAAAGGCTAGCCCTGGTCCGTAGAGCGGATCATGGATTGAATATTTGTGGTGAGATATAAGCGTAACGATCCAGGTTTGGAAGTTCAAAATTCTGGATCCAGTCTGACAAGGAAATCGTGACCTTTTCCAGGGTTCACAGCATTGCAATGATGGGTGCAGACTAAACGCAGAGACTGCTTAGAATAAATTAACTGTATTTCACAAGGAACTCGTAGGTACGTTTTTTTTTTTAAATTAATGCAGATAAGTATTATGAATGATGTAGGACTAGATCCGTTCAAGAGGAATGGTAGCTCAAAACTGCCGTCCGAGTTGGATGCATGATGTAAAGTATAAAGTATGACGTTCTGAGACTTGTGTTTTGAAGACTTTTCATGTATTCGCCTGTGTTAGTATTACCGTGTAGGATACACAGGCCCCAACCAAAGTCAAAATAAGGCTTCGTCTTATATTGAACGTTTTAAGGAGAGTTAGGTTGACTCGGACCTTATCGACCCCCGAAATAATTAGCATAGTCTCCATCCTTTCCGACGAAACGTACATATCCCTCTCAAAGAATCTATTTGACTTTGTCACAGACAGTCCAATAACTGACTGGGAATAGAGTAACCCGGCGAGTCCTTCCCTCTCTTCCAGTGCCGAGTCGGCAGTCCAGGAAACGACCCCGAAGAGCCATATGGCATTAACTAGCCGGATCCCAATGTAGAGACTCTCGTGCCATGTAACGGTCTTGTCCGCGGCTAAAGATGCTGAAGCTTTGAGAAGGTACTTCACAAAGTCGAAGGCATTGACGATAGCATTAAGGAAGATCGGGAAGTTGAATAGATCCTCGAATTCCGAAATCAGCTCATCAACCTCGTGACGGAGTCGTGCTAGACGCCTTAGTCCAGTCCGACCCTGCGCCGCTTCACTGTTCACTCTCCTGTACAAGTCACTGAAAGACACGCAGATGGTGGAATAGAAATAGGGCAGAATGCTCATGCTCAGTGTCGTACTGTAGTGGTAGAGGACGCCAAACAGGAAGTCCAGTCCATAGCCGTACTGGGGATCATAGATTGAGGCCATGGTGGTGAGAGCAATTGTAACGATCCAGGTTTGCAGTATAAAGTATACTGACGTAGAACATTGGCTCTTACTGGTAATGTCACACTCCATATTGCCGGCCAATTTATTCTTTAGCCTGCTGATCGCCAGAAGAAGGCCTTCTAGACCTTTCCGCTTCCGGCGGAGGATGAGAATAGATGTAATGGAGAGGAACAGCTTGGATGACGAGAACAAGGACACAAAATTGGAAGTTGGCCAGTATCTCCGGACGAAATTAAACTGATCAGCAAATGCAGTAATCCATATGAGGCCAATAAGGACTGCCTTAAACCAACTCGAGACGGAATTGATGGAAATGATCCCTTGAAATCTGAGGCATGTATAGAGTAACTGTAAATTGTCGCGGGCTGGACCCTCAGTATTTTCCCTCATCAGCCCCATTTTCTGTGTTACCTATTGCAGTTGGAGAAGTTTGGAAGCAGTTCCGCCTAACACCGGAATCATTATTATGCTGTTCATGTTGTTTGTTATATAGCCGACCTACCACGGCTACCACTCATGGGAAATGGAATACAGTAATACATTTACGCTACTAAGAAATTATGCCATACATAATATCGGAACCTGAACCTTTATATAATCTCAATTATTGATACGTATTCACACCCTGTCCTGTATCCTGTACCAATAAGTACTCAGTTTGATTGGTCGTAAGCCATATCTATAAAATAGATGATGATGATGGTTAATACACTTATGGATTCGGCGTTATTTAGTTACTCACTCAAACTAGTGCTCCGCATTCCTTCGGCTCCGGCTCCGGCTCTGGCTAGCTAATGAATAATATTTCTAATTTCAACGGCCATAAATGCTGATAATTCGTTATTCCGGTTGTAGAACAGGCTGTTAGTATAGTACACTGACTAGTGCTCCGCATAAGTCTGGCTCCGAAATATTCGGAGCTCTTACTCAGAGCTCCGGCTCCGGCTCCGGGAAAGGTCGGAAAGAAAATCTGGCTCCGGCTCCAGCTCCGGCTCCGGCTCCAAGGTCGGAGCTGCAGCCCGAGCCGACTAATACATATTACTCCTCATGATATCGCCAGTTTTCCCTTCAAGACCAGATTCACCACTCACAAATCTTTTCAAACTTAGTATAATCAAAATATAATTTACTTAAAATAATGAACGGAATTAAAACGCTAGAATTCGAAATATTTCAAGACTCTGGCGAGAAAATCTGATTGAATTGGTGAGAGATTTCGAATTATTTGGTGTAAATTAAAATATTCCTCATTAAATATTAGGACGTCAATGGTTAACGCATTTTTGTAGGCCAAATATTGGTATGATTCGTTATTCGGTTGGTGTATTTTTCATAGTAGTTTTCCGTTTTACACGTTAAAAATCTATCCAGAATTGCTACTACTAAGCAAATATCGCATTTTGTTTTATTTTAAACAAGTTATATGCACTTTAAAAACTGGAGCCGGAGCCGGAGCCGGAGCTGCGGAGCACTAACTCAAACGACTGTACAGGGTTGATCCATCTGTATAATAACTACGTCTTCAATCTCGAACTAACAAGTTGGTTTAAGAAAGTGCTGGCTGTGTAATTCTCTAACGGTTCTACGTTGAACCTTCATAACTCTTTATATGGTATTGGTTATACATTTTGTAATGTATTCATTTTATAACTCAATTTAGATGGTGCGGTTAGAATATGTACTTGCATCGAAGCAATGCAGATTACCCCTTATTATTATAATACATAGTTATATTGGACAGAATAGGGATGAAGTTTCGAAACCTTGCGGACAGACAGACAGACATACAGAATGCTAGCTCGGTAATAATCCACTCCAAGATTATAGTAAAGCAAATAGTCTTTAAAATTATTAAGTAAATATGTGAATACCCAAACATAATTTTCATTTCTCTAGTCCGCAAAATAAACAGGTTATTAGGGTTTTCAGCCAACTATGCTATACTCTATTACTTTATTGCTTTATTTGTATTAATAGGAATACAATACTGTTGGCCTGGAGTAGTCGTGTCCACGTGTTTGTCTACTGCAGGAAGTTATTTCATTTACGCGGCCTGGGCCTTACTAGGCCTAAATATTTTTCTGTACTCGTCCGAAGGGATAAGGCTAGTAAGAACTCCTTCCCATTCCTGCTTATTCGTCCCTAAGACCTGTAATCCAACACATCAATCTTTCTAAACCTGAATATTGACAAAAATCAATTTACATACATAATAATATCCTCGTAATTAACATACCTGTAGGTCTCGGCGCGTAGCTTCAGAAAACAAGGGACGAACCACCTGGAGCATTGCTGCGAGCAGATACAAAACTTTGGGTTACTTGTCAGAATCTCATACGAAAATTATAAACTGAGCTCTGCTTAAGTCTGTGTACCTTCGAATATCCGGGGCGCTGAAAGAGTAGATAAATAAATGAATATACATAGTAGCACTACTAATTGTATTACAACATTATTATATTCCGCTGGGATTCGGAAAAACTTACTATTAATTAGAATTATGTGCCTGGCCGAATTTGGGTAATCATTCTCATAGTTTGCCACAAGTCCGAGATAGAAAGGAACGCCTGATCGGAGTCATCAAGATTAATATCAATATGCTGGTGCGCGCGGCTAGAACAGGCGGTATTGACGCCAGAGGGACTTACAAGCTAGGCATCCGTGCTGTCGGGAATTGTAGCCGTTCATATCAATAACAGAGAACCATTGAGTAACGGACTTTTGAGGGACCTTGTTCAAGTCCCGTACCGTAACGACCATTTTCTCGTAGTTGTAGGACATGAACCTGAGGAGCTGATCCGTGTTTCCGGCCAAGACGAACTTCCGCACGTCCCAATTCCCAAAAGGTGCATAAATGACTACGGAGAGAACTTTTAGTACAGTTTCATGCTGTTTAAGCGGCTTCCTTCTATTTCCAGTAAATACTGGCTTACTTGGGCGCCCCTCCTAGTCAAAAGTATTATATATAGTGGGGAGCTGATTAAGGAGCTTGGGAATGTTCTTGTCCTCGAGAATATTGTCAATCTTATTCTTCTTTCGCCATTGTAGGGACTAGGAAATTCAGGTAAATTGTAGCGCATAATAATCAGTCAATTATGATATTCCCGGGTAATGAACTACCTTGCTTAGCATTTCCTTTGCTTTCGTAACATCCAGCTTCCTTGCTTAAATTTTTTTTAAATAATATTTTGCCGTGCATTTCCCAAGCGCGTTCTGATCGAGAATACTATACATTGTTAAGGATAATGAAATCGAACCTCTTAGCCAGCGGATCAAGTAGATGTCTTCATTTTGATAGTCCAAGTATGTTAGGCCCTTAACAGCTTCTCGAAACTAAGGAATAAAGGGATAAATTCAGACATTTTTGTTGTAAACATAATGAAATATAAATACTTGCTACTTGCCGTTAATTTAACTTAAGTAATTGCCTTAATTAATGCGGCCTGCTCTTCGGCAGAGAACTCGACATCCTTATTCCCATTTACAAATGCTATTAAAAGTACTAGAAGTAGTCCTAATAAGCAGGAGAAAAGCCGAGGGTTCAAAACCATGACCATGATCCTCAAATAAATATTAAGCTTTCCCCTCTTTTACTAAGCTTAGAGTGGTCACTACTGCGGTGGTTATCAACGTTTGGTAGACTGAACTGCCCAAGAGCTATTGCTCGTTTACAAGGAAAAATTTTAAATTACCTTTAATAAACCTGATTCTTTCTGGATGAGTTAGACTTAGCTTCCTCCGTAAAGAAGTAATATTATAGACTTAGTTACTTTGTTATATATTTACACAATTACTGTTTTCGTCTTGAAAAGGTTTCCTAGCCTGAGCGGCCACTCAAAGTCCAGAGTATAAAAACGCAAATTATTTTTTTTAATGCATTCATGATCATGGTTGATTTTATTCATTTTCACATTGTTAACCAATATGGTATGCAAACGTCGATCTAAATGCATATATTGCATAAAAGCGAAACCGGTTACTCAGCCTAAGATTCTGGACAAAAAGAAAACAAAGCGGCAACTATACTCAAAGAAAAGTTCCAACTCGTCCCGCCCTTCATACTGCACTTGCAAGAGATCTTAAATCCAATCATATTCGAACTGCAAGTAAGTCGTGAGTCGTGATTCGTGATGCATTAGACTGGAGCGTGTGACCTTTAGTGTCAGAAATAAAGTAATGGGCAGAAACTTTGAATGTCAAACAGATGTGCATAATTGCAACGTCCAATAATCTGGTTTTATTGTACTTTGTTACTGATCACGTTCATAAAGATTGGGCATAGCTCTTCAAGAAACGGACAACATACTAATAGAGATTTAAAATTAAAAAAACAAAAGCAAATAACACATTCTGAAAACCTGCTTTCAGTAGCTTCTGGCCAAAACGTAAGCAGGGGAGAATGAAATTCAGAAATAGATTAGAACGATCCTGACGGGTTTCAATGCCATCAATCGAACTGGTTTAGATTAAAGACAAAAAAATAATTTTAACATATTCCATTCTTCTAAATGTATGCCTCCGAAATATCCGACCTCTGACGTAACGCTAAGCCATGAGCGCAGGTCGCGTATAGATGCCTCGCTGTGCAGTTCAGGTTGTACGATCCAAAAAGTTGAATAATTGGGCAAGTTTTGACCTTTTTCCTCATTTATCGCCATTTTCAACTAGCTCCTTAAATATTCCCTGGAATTTTTGTTGTGCTGTTTCAAATTATGCATGGAATAGTGGAAACATTTATGTTTTATTATATGTGTAGGAGAGAAGTGGATGTTTGCTACAATACGAATTCCCCTACCTTAAACCGCCTGCCTCTCCCTTAAAAAGGGAGAGGAAGGAGGGTTGGATTCCAATGAGAATGAGGCAACGACAAAAAGTTTAGGGCAAAGGAATTGGAAGAAGGGCCTGGGCTCTGGTACTAAAAATAATGTTAGTACACCAAATAACATCGTTCAAATTGGAATTTAAAAATACAGCGAATGTAAATAGAACATACAAATAATGCATACAAGCTAGCATCGAGTGCTCGGAATGTGGATAGGCAAGGCTGCTAAGACCCATAGTAGCCTTGCCATTTGCGGTACTGACGATTCCGTCTGTACAATATGTTCAACCGTAGGTATGCCATAAAATGTGCGGAAAAGCCTAAATTGGCTTTTACAGAGGGTTCCTCTGGGCTCTGGGCATCGGGTGCATAAGGATAGGTCAAAAAAAATTAGTACCAAGGCAACATACGTGACTTCCTTGGTGAACTACTTATATTTCCCGAGCGGACAGGTAACTTTTTCTCCTTGACAACACACAATGGGAATCCGTAAATACCAAAAAGTTACCTCCCATAGGGTATGCAGTTCCCCTCCCCCCCTCCCCTAAAATGTTGAACATCAAATTGCGACTAAAATACTCGTTACACAGTAAGAATAAAAGACGTATACAAGCTGGTAAATCCGTTGGTAATTAAGAATTTAGCTTCAAACTGTACATTTTAGACCAAAAGGTCTTATGCGATGATCCGGGTTTCCGTCTGTCCGTCCGTCCGTGTGTCCCACCCCAAAGTGCTCCGTACAGTTCATAAGTAATTGAGCATAATAAGACAATTTCTGCTTCGCTTCGACGCGATCGTTCTACCCGCACCTAGCAAGACCGATTATCATATAACGAAATTTCTACAACGCTTAACAAGATTAAATTTATCGCTCACTCCATGCCGTATTTCCTCGTATTTGCTGCCAAGTCCTGAGAAGCAAAATATTTGACATGCCTCTTTTCACGGGTCACGCGGCTAAGCGCTTAACAATTTTAAAATTGAAGGTCTTATATGCCATCAAAGCATGTATCGTTCGGATCAAGTACACTAAGATAAATTATATGTAAACTCGAAGTAAACAACGCATAGTATATAATATAGATCGAGCATCACTTGTATATACACTCGAACTACGTGAAGCACATTATACAATAACTTTTTAAAAAAAAGTATCAATGAAGCGCTTTCAAAATATCCAAACACAATTAAATTTCGAATAGGTTTAGAACTGCCTTTATGGATGCTTAGCAAGCATAGTATTTAAC
>JAQFZY010001837.1:0-13793 GCA_034696285.1 Hypogastrura burkilli | reverse complement strand
CTCGGAGTCGGAGTCGGGCTGGAGCCCGGAGCCCGACTCCGACTCCGACTCCGGAGTCGGAGGCATGCGGAGCACTAACTTATAACGATATTTTTCTCTCGGCCAGAAAGCCCTTGCTTTCGTGTTTTAGGCACTGTAGAGCCCAATGCATTATCTTTCGAATTCGTATTAATACCAGCAGTATTAATTGTACTTCATACCGGCAACGGCAACTATAGTCTTACTCTAAAACATTTATTTAACATATGAATACAATCGCGTACGAATATTAAACTAAAACAAAATACACCAGCGTAAAGTGACTTACAAAAGCCTATTATGGATTCGTCGAGCATCTTGTTCTTAACGTGATATTCTATGTAGGTATACGTTTTACCAAGTTCTATAACTAGTCATCATCGAATTTATTTAGCATAATTTCGTTAAGCCTAAACCCCAATTAGTGCTCCCCACGAGTACCTATGAATTACGACATTACGAGAACGAGTACACCGTTTAAGTTATTTAGTAGTGCTGAGTGCTGCTAAAATATAACCTACAGGTGCTATCTGCTCATATGGAACATGTAATAGGTGAACATTGGAAGATCCCCAGGGAGTCTGCCTTAATTCTTCCCGTGATTTATCTGTACAATTGGAACTGATTCAAAATGAACTCGGAGACTCCAATAAAATCCGCATTTGGACGGAAGGAATGGCTTTTCTTGCTATTCATTTGTGCTAGCAGTTTCATTCAACAAGGAATAACTGTACTACAAGGACTGCTATATCCACCAGAGGTCGTATAATATTACAAAACAAGTAGCTCCGTGTAAACGATTGTTTATCTTTAAAAATAAAACGTATTCGATTCTTCCGTCGACAAGTTCCGATCTTAAAATGTTTAATACTGGGTGTTTATCCAAATACGTTGAAAACGTTTGATAAAATACTACTCGTATGTACCTATACATTCACACAATAATGAATTGTTCTCTTTTTTTTTTGTCACATTTGTACTAAAGGCGGAAAACAAAGCTGTTTCAGCGTCCGTATATGGTATTGTAATGGGATTTTATCGAGTGACAATTCTGGTCCTGTGCCCGTTCTTTGCGGTTTATGTAAGTTTAGAAACTGTTTTCTGTATTATTGAGCAGCATATTCATGTAAGAGTGACACTACAGAGCGTATTCATAATCATAATTTAATTCAAGGTTAGAAAAATTGGCGTTAGAAGATGCTTCCTCTTATGTATGTTCTCAGATGGCTTATGCCCTGTGTTGTTCGGGTAAGTAGTTAAATATGCATATAAGCCTATACATTACCGTAAATCAACAAAATTATTGGACCTAATTCTAAATTCAAAGACTATTTTAATTCCTTGTATACATGTTTAACCAAAATCAAATATTTCCCCTGGAGATAGATGGCTCCACTTTATAGAGCCATACACTTACTTCCTTACGCTCTCATTGATTCTGCGTGGACTTGAAGGTGTGGCAGTAGCGGGAATGAAATGTTCCGTCTACGCTATGGTCGGGGATGCCTTCGGTGGTAGAATTGCTTTAGTTGTTGTAAGTATGTCCGAATGATGTGATGTGACAATGACAACAATGTTTGATTTATAATGGTAGTAAGTTTATGAATTAATGTTGTGCCCCATGCATACGTATTAGGGACTCGTGGAAGTGATGTATGTTTCGGCGATGACGGTTGGCCCTGTTCTGGCAGCATATATTTTCGGTGTAAGTTTTTAGTGAGCGCATTACTTCGAAGGGCATCTCCTGATTAGTTTGCAAAACGGTTGAAACGTATCATTTATAGGTTTTGGGCTTTCGCGGTCCATTCTTTGTATTTGGTTCAGTTCAAATTATTTGCACTATCACGGCAATAATTTGGCTCCCGGAGATGCTGCATCAG
The DNA here is from genome assembly GCA_034696285.1 of Hypogastrura burkilli. Classification (NCBI taxonomy): domain Eukaryota; kingdom Metazoa; phylum Arthropoda; class Collembola; order Poduromorpha; family Hypogastruridae; genus Hypogastrura; species Hypogastrura burkilli. The sequence continues at coordinate 11,895 of JAQFZY010001837.1, read as the reverse complement.
CCGGAGCGGACCCAACTTACGGTTAAGGAAACATTTGGAGCATTAGTTGGATTCCTCAAGGTCCCGTCCATTGGGCTGTTTATCTTAGGAACTGCAATTGCAACTGGATGTTCGGACTTTATCCAAACTATTTTAGAACCATTCTTAGAACAAGTAAGAGCTTTACTTTGTACCAATAATGACTAAAGTTGTTGCAGCTTGGATTATTCTATGTACTAATTAGAGAGTGAAGGATGTAATGTTAAACTTAACTTCTCTAGTTTGATCTTACGACGGAGGAAAAGGGATTCACGTTTCTCCTGATTGGTCCTTTTCAATTTCTCAGTCCAGCCTGGGGCTTTCTGCTCGATAGAACGTCGAGAGGAGAACTTGTTACACTTTTTGCCGCCTTGATTCAAACAGGGGCATTCTTAGTCATTGGACCGATTTCTTTCGTTCCACTTAGTCCGTAAGCAAACCATCAGTCAACCATATAAATAACAGTTTCCTTTTGTTCTTTCTAATTTCTTGAAAACGAGGGATACATTCTTACATCTGTTTCGTCGCTTGAGACCCAAATAGAGAATCAACCCAAAATTGATTGCTGCTATTTTATTGTAGGAGTCTTGGACTTACCGATGCTGGCCTATTGCTATTCGGGTTCGCTCAAGGCGCCCTTACGGTATCCTGCTTCTCCAAGCTAGCTCATCGAGCTAAGTGAGAGCTCTTTTATCTTAAATACGACCTGCGCAGATTAATTTATTTATTCGTAAAATATATTTCTTTCTTTAAAACAGGGAAAACGGGCTTTCGGAAACTAGGACCGGCAATACGCTTATTTCCACGTCTTTTGTAGCAGCTCAAGCGCTAGGCGCCGGGATCGGAGCCCCAATTGCCGGCTTGCTCTATAACAATTTCGGATTTCGGAGGGCCACTATTTTTCCGGTGGCCAGTTCATTAGTTCTGGTAATTGCACGTATTAGTACCCACAAAAATCTATTCCTGGGAACACTGAGTAATTAATGGTTGAGAATGTAATGTGCTTATTCTCCAATTACAGTGTTCACTCCTACTGCTTTTCGTATGTTTTAAAAAACCTAGTCATCTGCAGACCGAAGCCATTTCGTACCGCGCAATAAGCGAAGCGGCGCAACTTTTACCTAAACTTCGGTCTTAAACCTTTGAACTTTGGTTCGGAATGTAATACCTTATTTCTACACGGTTGCCACAAAAATATACCTACCATAAGTTATTAAAAGATGTTCTATTTAATATGATATTTATGATGATGATGATATTTAATAATAAAAACGAAATTGATAAGTATCAATATTTTGACGTCTTTCTATTTCGCTTTTAGTAGAATTGTATAAACTCTGGCTTTCCTTGGTGCAAAAGTACAATATAAATTATATATTGCAGCACGCCCAATGCCTTACCCACAACCACTCATGTAAAGCACAGTGAATAATTTTCAGTTACATCTTCGTATCAAAACCGGTATTTTAGTATTACTAAGGACGAATGATCTTCAACTCGGCATGTTTTCGTCCTACTACTCTATTGACCACAAGTACAGTATGTATTCAGTATACCCATCTGTAAACTCAGTCACTACTCAAGTCAGTTTCAGAGTCTACTATGTATGTATGTATATAGTCAAGAAAGATATGCCCAGAATGGTGTCGGTGTCTAGTGCCAATGTGTGACCAAACCATGTAAATAAGGTAAGCTGTGTAGAAATATCACCATCTGTATTGTAGCTTGCGTCTTGTATCTGGTATACGTATTGTTGAACAATCACTATCTTCGCAGTCAGCCTGGTAAATATTTGTACTTTACCAGTAAACTGCTAACCTCATTAAGGGAAGCTTGAAAAACAACCAAATGTGTGTGTCTGTAATATTCGTCGTTGGACACTACAAGAATGCGGAAGCAAGCCATCAGGAGGTATTTTCGATTTTTTTTTGTATGTATAGATATGTGTGACTATAACTACGAGTATATTTAGTATCTTAATTATTTATATAGAACTGTGGATTGGGTTGTAGTTATACTCATATACTTAAGGTATAATTAAGATAATAGCCGGCATTAGTTTGGCTGGTGCGAGGTAGAAAGAAATTGGCCTATGGGAATGGCAATAATGTAATACAAGGATTTATTTGTTTGTTGTTTTCAGAAATCGGTGTCCTCCCCATTTCCGAATTTAAACATAACACTTTGTCCATGCGATACTTTGGTCATGCGATACTTTGTCCTGCCACACTTTGTCCTGCGATACTTTGGTCGTGCGACACTTTGTCCTGCGACACTTTGGTCATGCGATACTTTGTTCTTCGACACTTTGGTCATGCGATAATTTGGTCATGCGATACTTTGACTGGCGATACTTTGTCTGGCGATACTTAGTCCCAGGATATTTTGTTCCGTGATACTTAGTCCGGCTACCGGGTGAATAATGAACTTGAAATGCTTACTCATTGGGGCAGTTTTCACTGCCTCTAATACGAAGCCCAGCTTAAGACGCAACAATAAGTTCGCGGAGCGCGAACCGATTTCGGAAACATGGGATATGGGATGGAATTTACGTTTGTAATATTGTACCATTATTGAGGATTGTTTATTTATTTTTGATTGACAGATTCCGAACCCAGAAGTTAACATTTAACATAAATGAGCTCCTGTGAATAATCTGATTATTTAAGGAAGCTTCAAAATGATCGACCAGATTCCATTAAAATCCGCATTGGGAAGGAAGGAATGGTTCTTCTTGCTATTCATTGGTGCTAGCAGTTTTATGCAATCTGCAATTGTTGCCCTTCAAGGATTACTCTATCCACCAGAGGTAGTAAAATAGTGCGCTCTATACTTAAATTCACTGTTTTTCTCGTAAATACTGTCAGCTCTTAATTCGAAAATGTGATACAGCTCTTCAAAAACACTGAAAGGAAATTAATTCAACATTGGATTCCTTTGAAAATCTTATAGGCGTCAAGCAAATCCGTGTCGGCGTCCGTTTATGGAGGTGTGATGGGTTTTTATCGAGTAATAATTGTAATCCTGTGCCCGCTGTTTGGGGTGTACGTAAGTATGACATCTTATTACTTATCAAGAATTCTAAATAGTAATATTTGCCGAACAATGTCTTCAATTGATTAAGTACCTTTCGAACTTGTTTATTTGCAACTTCACTGATTTCTCATGTTTTCTGTTAGGTAGGAAAAATTGGCGTAAGAAGGTGCTTCTTACTAGGCATGCTATTGGACGGTTTATCGCCTGCGCTGTTTGGGTAAGTCTATCAGTATTTGCTACTCCCGATTATGATAACTTAACAATCTACATACTATCCATTTGCCGTCATTCGAACTTGACAGGTATTTATACTTTAGCGCCACAAATTTCAAATTCCGACTATTTCTTTGTGTGAAATAGATGGCTGCACTTTACAGAGACATACACGTCCTTCCTAACGCTCTCATTTATTCTGCGTGGAATTGAAGGAGCAGGAGTTGTCGGGATTAAATGTTCGACCTACGTCATGGTCGGGATGGTATTCCCGGGTAGAATGGCTTTAGTTGCTGTAAGTACCTGTATTCAAAAGTCATGTCCGATTAATGAAAACCTACAACTAATTCAATTTGCATTGATTACATACCTCTATTGATACTGATTACATAAATATGTATATGTGTCCTGCTCACTTGCTAGGCACTTGCAGAGATGATGTACGTTTTGGGCCTATCGGTTGGTCCCGCGCTCGCAGCATATATCTTCGACGTAAGTATTCATATATAGTTCGGCCAGGTGTTTCAATATTAATTACTTCGCATAAAATATTACTTAAAATCATAGAGCATTTGATGTTTTTCTTTCTAAGATCGTGGGATTTCCCGGCCCATTCTTCGTATTTGGTTTAATTCAAGTTATCTGGACAATCGCGGCATTTATTTGGCTCCCGGAGCTGCCACTGACTGAGCACATCCCGCTCACTGTTAAGGAAACCCTTGAAGGATTCGTTCGGTTCCTCAAGGTCCCGTCCATTCTACTTTTCATCTTAGGAGCAACTGTCACGAGCTCAAGCACAGAGTTCCTCACCACGATCTTAGAACCATTCTTGGAACAAGTAAGTTTGTTCACCAACTAAAGTGTCCCAGCACCAGCCCCAGCACCGGCACCAGCCTTCATATTACTGCTATAATTACAGTACAACTAAATGACACCTCTTTGCTTACAGTTCAACATTACAACGGCTCAGAAAGGTTTTACGTTTTTCCTTATTGGTCCTTTGCAACTTCTCAGCCCTGCCTGGGGCTACGTGCTGGATAACACTTCAAGGGGAGAAATTATCACAATTGGAGCCGCCTTGGTTCAAATCCTAGCATTTTTAACAATTGGACCGATTTCCTTTATTCCACTGAATCCGTAAGTAAACGCCATATAAATGTGTATATTAGTAGATATACAACTGTTTTAATACTTAAATATCGTTAGCGCATTTAGCGTACATTGGCAAACCTATGGATTTATTTTAAGAGTTAGCCTTCCAGAGCTTTCCACTGATATAATTCAATGCTAAGCTTGTGCTTCATTTCTTATATTTATGTGATTGCAGGAGTATCTGGCTCACAGATGTCGGTCTTCTGTTTTTCGGACTTGCTCAAGGAGCCCTTATGGTATCCTGCTTCTCTAAGATCGTTAATCAGGCAAAGTAAGAACTCCGAATCTTAACTCAACCCGATACAAACTAAATCGTACTATGTCTAACACATTTGTGTTATAATATAGAGCTAATGGAATACCGCAGACGAGGACCGGCATGACGTTTATTTCTACCTGCTATATAGCAGCTCAGGCGTTAGGCGGTACGACGGGAGCTCCAATAGCCGGCTTGCTATACGATAATTTCGGATTTCGGAAAGCTACTATCTTTCCGGTGGCCACTTCATTAACACTGGTAACTCCTTACATTGTGACTGGATTTATTTAAACTTTTTTTTTCAATGCATGCACACATTCATATTAATCTCCATTTTTCCAAATCACAGTGTTCACTCGTACTGCTATTCATATGTGTCAAGAAGCCTAGTCTCCAGACTGATGTCCCATCGAGCCAAGGAGTAAATGAAATCTCCCCACTTTTGCCTTCAGAGCGTTCAAAATATCCGGAAACAATTTATTAGTAGTAGTAGTCTACGAATATCTACAAAGTTTAAATATCTAAGATAAATGTGAATCGTTAGTATTTATCTCAATCTCTGATATAGCTAGTACTGATAATGATAAAGGTTTATTTTACTATGTACATCGATAAGATGGATAAATGGATAAGGGATAAGTTTGATCTATCCCCAATGTTGGCCCGTATAACCATTGTCGACAAATTGAACTATTTAACCAAATATATTTACGCTGAAAATCAGCAAATCCTGAGGAATTGTATTGGCGGGTTTCAGTTTTGTTAAAACGTCGAAACTCCGTGCCTCCAGGTTTTTAATATACATACAGATATAGATATGTAAATAGCGGGCCCGGCACCAGAAATTCTGGTGCGCAACATTTGATATTGGATTTCATAATTAACGATCACATTTTCTGGGCATTAGCATCGTACCTGCGAGTGTTACATTAAAACTCACCGTACAGATATTACGCACACTTACGCCATCTATGTGTGTGTTAACAAAAACCGTCAGTCGGAGATGTTTTATTACTCGGCCCCCTTTCTGCTACCGGTCAATTACAGAACGAATAAAACAGTCGGACATCGGGAGGTTTAACGCGCGAATGTAGTAGAGGATATGTAAAATTGTTTGCAGATTTTTATTATTCGTTGCATGATCAAAGATGAATACCTACAAAATTTGCATGTACTTCCGATAGTCATACATCATCATCATAGATATACATACATTAGGTACAAAGAGGGCTTATGCACTTGCTCATGAGTGAATTTTTTGCATTTAATGGGTGTACAAGTTCACAGACTGTATACCTGTTGCCGTACTTTAGACTATAAAGAAGGATTACCGGTTTGCCCAATTCTCTCTTGCTGTAATTACAGTACAATCCAACATCCCAATACTCAGAAGATGGTATAGACGTTACTCACGTAGTATATATGGTAATATTGGACATAGTATGTATATAAGGATCTTTTTACGTAGGATTCGTAACAAAATTGCGTTCATAACGTGATGTGAATACATACGTTTCGAATGGAAACTATTATACATACAGTAAGTAAGTGTGTAGTGTTGAGGAGGGAGACAGAAAGACGGGGTTATTGTCCATTCCAACATGAAGGGGAAAAAATAGTAAGCTCACTTAAACCTGTCGCACAGTATACTTGCAAGAAAGAGTACAAACAAACATAATTCCAACAATAATCTCGAGTGCTCATAATAAGTTTCACTTTCACGTTTACATTTTGTTATTTATTTAGATTAGGCGTGATACTGACATCTTGGCATGGGTCAGTTGTTGGCTTACAGACGGAAAGATCTGCAAATCTCCGTCAAAAAGACAGGCATGAGTTTAGCATACTGATATTGACGCCCGCAGTGGAACAGTTTTAATAAGAATGACTGGAGGATCTGCTAACCCGGCCGGGGGTTCCTTTGGACGACTCCAGTGGAACTGCCTGATCATGTTTGCCATCAGTAAGCTGATGGTCAGCATCATTATGTCCTTACAGTCCCCCTTCTATCCTCCCGAGGTATGCACAGCTTCAAATCCAAGATAAGGTTTCACGCATTACACGTTGGAGCTAAAATTTTGCATCTAATTATGTACTAATTGTGATTTAAGGCGGAATCGAAGGGGATTTCAGCAACCGTGTATGGGGCCGTGATGGGGGTGTACCGATTTGCGATTCTCATCCTAACTCCTTTGTTAGGGATTTACGTAAGGGCCTCTCCGAATCTCCGATCCGGCCTTCGAGAACAGGAATACTTAACTGAATTAATAATGTTACGTCCTTTAGGGAGAGAACTTGCGAATAAGACGATGTTTCTGGTTGGGACGTTACCTCCTTGGATTGTCTTTAATTTTGTTTGGGTAAACTATTATGTTTAAGTTTTTAGGTACTACAGTAATTTAAGTAGCATTTTACGGTAATGTTGAAACCATAATAAAACTGGATTTTGCATGACTGGCCCGAAAGTGCAGGTCATGAATCAGCTATATTTTATATCAAATAGCATTAAATTTAAAGTTCTGACAATTTCGATGCCGAGTGCAGAGCCTGTGCAAGACTCACTGCAGGTATCGGTACCGACATTACTGGGAATCCGAATTACGGGGAAACCGATGAATTAAAAAAAAAAATTGTATTTGTTTATCTTGCAAAGAATCAGTTGACAAGTGACATAGCTGTAAACATTTTTTGGAGCTTAGCTTTTCAGTGTCGTAATATATGTGTAGCTTATTAATTAAATCCACTGATCTACTTTAAAGCATTTTGCTTGAAATTTACACAGGCTTCTGGATTTTGTAAGCTCCAGATTTTATTTTGTATTACTCTCCGCTTTGTTCCGCGGACTGGAGGGGGCTGGAGCCGTTGGAAACTCCGTACTATACATGATGATTAATGTGATTTACCCGGACAGAGTGACTACGCTTGCGGTTCGTAAAAGAAAGCTATTTGATTTGAGTTGGTAATTTATATTTAATTTATAGTTTGGAATCAAATAATGAAAATCCTTGGTTCATTTTTTGCACAGGGCCTTATGGAAATGATGTCCAAAGTTGGATTAGCAGTTGGTCCGATCCTTGGTGCCATTATATTTGAGGTCTGACTTTTTTTTACAAATATATTATTATAATTAATGTTGTTTATCATAAGCTTCGATTCTCCATGTGCAGTTAGGGGGATTTTCAGTAATGTTCATTAGCGTCGGGGTCTTCCAAATCGTGCTCACTTTTGGGACGTACGTCACGCTCATTAAGGTTCCACCAATGGACATCGCCTGTCTCAGCTCTGAAGAGATGCTGACCGTGTTTAGGCGGGTCCTCCGAATACGCACAATGTACGTCTTCATATTCGGTGTCCTCCTCGCCCAGATGAATACAGAGTTCTTGTACGCCATTTTCGAACCAAACTTAAGACAGGTATGAGCTCAAAAGAGATCAACTTAAACTTATTGACCTTATTTAAACGCTACAGTACTTCTCTTTCAAAATGCGGAAACTCAATCCGATAACACTGCTTAAACCTTAAAATCTAAGTGAAATATTTAGTAAAAGCTTTCCATGTACAAACTATACCTTTTTACTACTTAGCATAATGAGTTCAATTTTATTGTTGAAAGCTAACCCTGTTTCAACTGTAGTAACTACTCGAATGTTGCACGTTCCACGTTCCAGGGAAATATATAGATACACTTTAATGACATGAAATTATAATGTTAACTCCTTGGATTTTGTTTGACTCACAGTTCAACATGACACCGTTCCAGATTGGGCTCGTATACCTTCTTATTGGGTCTCCACAACTTCTTTGCGTTGTCCTGGGTATAATTCTTGACAGAATTGGACAGGGTGAGGTGTTCATCGTATCTGGAACTCTTGTGGGTCTTATTGCTATCTCAATGATGGGACCCATCTCCTTCCTTCCTGTCCAACCGTATGTAAATTACGTACTATTGCACCGATTGCCGAACACCATAATTCTCAATTTTGAAAGGAATTTTAGTTCAGTTTTGAATTCTAAACGGTTCATGTAGGAGCGTGGCCATGACATGCGTGGCAGCCGTACTCTTCGGCCTAGCCCAAGGAACTCTCAACCTCGCTTACTATCATAAACTCCTTCATGAGGCAAGGTACTTATTTCATTACCCTTCATAACAGGAATACTTCCATAATATGAATCAGTTAACTGGATTTCCAAAATTCTGCCTCTCATCTAGGAAATTCGGCCTCCTTGAACATACGTCTGGTGCAACTGCTGTGTCCTGTTTCTACTTAATGGCCGTTGCTCTAGGTGGATCAATTGGGCCTGCGTTCGCAGGGTTCCTTTTTGACGTGCTCGGGTTTAGAAGAGCTATAATCGCTATATTTGCTTCATATGTCGTCCAGGTAGACCTTGGTCATAGGGTGTTATAAAGCTGATTGCTAATGCATGATTTCAATTTTTATGTGCTAGGGTTTAATGGTAGCTGTGAAAATGGGTCTACCAAAGTCTGCTCAGCCACGAAGACATGATCCTAGTCTGGCGACGGAAAAATCCTCATTGGTATCGGCAACTACTTGATGACGTGCTCCTGGATTTCTAAATTATTAAACTTTCAACATTACATAGTTGCATTATATACCTATAGGTAGTTGAAGTGTTGTTTTAGCACTTAAGTTCAATATTGGTCTCTCTCGCCTCTAGGAACCACGCACGCTCACTATCCTATTTGCCTACAGAGACAGCTGGAAATTTAGTTACTAGTTTGCGGTACTATATTTGATTCAAATAAAATAAAAAATAGAAAATGGACATGTACGTTGAAACGCAAGAATTGGAATGTTAACCAGGAACCAATTTGTAGTATGGAAACCGTTTAAAATAAAATCATTTGTTTGTTTGTTCGATTTTTGGTTCAAAATTACTGGCCGCATCGATAGCTATGTAGCTGGTAGCCGTATCTTTGAATTGTTGTAAATTTCGCAAAATGTACTCCTCATATAAAGTATAGTGGCATATCTGGTAAAAATGCTTATGGTTTCTGTCAGAACATTTTTCGACATTCCCATTACATTAGACAATATCTGTATTATGTTTTTTTTTAGATTAGCTCAACATATAAATTGTTAATCGGCGCTTTGTAGTACTACATAGTGAAAGTGAACGATAAAAAAATTCACACGAATGGGTTTGTACTATGTCAACAATGGTTTACGTCAGAGAGGTTTCATCAATAGTATTGCTAAACTGCGTACGAATCCAAGAGTTCGAGACACTTGGTGACCTGCAAAAAAAATTTACACCTAGTGATAACGGTCCTTTGACGCTTCAGTTTATTTACTATCAATTAAGATATGCCGCATTATAAATTAAACTGTCCATTTAAATTGGCAGGCTTAACTTAATCAGGAAATTTAATTGCGACTGTTCCAGGTCTTGTTTGATGTTTGATCCACGTTAATGCTATGTAGAAATGGGCGATTTCGGAATCCGATGAAATCATATTTATCCTCAAAAGCTGCAAAAATGCACTCCAGTGCTATTTATAAATTAACTTTTTGATGTCAACACAAACTACGTATTACAAAATCACTAGAGAACGCTCATTGGTGCAAAAATTACAGCTCATAGATAGTAAATGCCTCTGTTTTTCCGGAATTGGCCAATATTATTATTGATTTAGTCCCACTCGTACGATCCCTTTACTGCGTCCAATATTGAGCATTCCAGTCGAGTCCCAGGTATATAAGCGCCAAGCATCCTCATAAAAGACATCGGAGCAATTATCAACCAACCGAAGCAAATCAAGTATTTAATTACTACACGAATTTGAGAAATTCCATAAAAACTCAATACACCTACTATCTTGTACCTATCTCAAAGTTATCCAGCAAAGTACTCCCAATAAACATAAACCAGTTTTGCAGCCAGAAGAAATGGACCACATTGATTTTAGCGAAGTTGATGCCATTGGAAAGCCGGTAAGATTTTCCGCTTTCAACCAATCGCCTTGTGTTTCATTATCGCTCAAAATCAGGAACAACGCAATATAATATATTTAATATGCAAATTTACTAACCCCTAACCTATAATCATGTGTGAATTTGATTACTGCTAATACATGCTTATAGCTGCCCTTTATGATTCATTTGGGCTAGGTAGTAATTTCATATAAATAGATACAGGTAAACGCATAAACTTCGCAATTATAGAATCCAGACTAAAAGCACTTTGGTACATTTAATTGTGTTAAGTTCGGTGGTCGTTCTTTCTATTACGTAACTTACTGTTGTTACATAAATTTGGATTATTTTCGGTTTAGCTTACAAAAAGTTAATTCATTCCATTGAGCATTCTTTTCCGCCAAAAGATATATTTTCCGACATTAAAAGTACTGGTGGATTTGTCTATTTAATATAGATGTGGGGTTCCGGCCTTCTGCAGAAGCTAAAGAATAAGAGGAAGAGCAGAAAGGAGTCAACTGCTAGTGCAATAAGCACGACTTCTACGCAAAGCATCCCGAAACAAAGGAAGAATTCGGAAGGTCCCGCCTGGACACAAGCTTTGGCCGGAGACCGGCGTGACAGTTCCTGCTCCTACCGTCGGGACTCTGTCATGGGACTTGTCTGGATTGCTTGAGTTCGGTTTTGGAAAACGCTTAATCTTAAACTGCATTTACCTTACTTACTTTATTTTATACGCACTGCAATATCTTCTTTAATCAATCGCAATCGCTTTAAGGGTTCCTGTTACTCACGCGAACTGTAAAAACGTAGTGTTATGGTATTTAACAATAAATATGACGTATTAAATACACCACAAATCACAACTGCCCAATTTCCATAGTTCATTCGAAAGGTAAGTAACCCTCCAATTTAATTAGTCATCTAGCCGTATAGGCTTATGCAGCAGGTATTTACACCTGATGTTCATTTTTGTGTTGGGCTTGAGTCAGAAGTACATAATAAGCTGAAATTACGCCTAGTAGATTAAAGGATTATATTGTATCCGATTTTTAAACAGTAAGTTATAAGGTCCTATAATTTCGAATATATTTTTATATGCAAATCAAATTGACGGTTAACAGTCTCCTAGAAATGGGATTTTAATTGTCTAATTCCAATACCTACCTACAGGATTTATATAGAACAATGCACTCATATTTTTGTTATCTAACCAATATAATATTATGACATAGTTTTCACCGTCATGAACCTACAGCACGCATTTCTCAACCTACACCA
>JAQFZY010001836.1:0-13795 GCA_034696285.1 Hypogastrura burkilli | reverse complement strand
GCTTTCCGCTCGGTTAGGTAGAGCACAATCACTACAACCGAATTTTTAACAACTAACCTAACCTAACCTTAATTAGTCAAATTAGTTGTGGTCAAAATCATCAGTGGAAATCAATTTTTTTCTTTAATTTCGGCAAAGTAAGTTGGTGTCGATGTCGACTTCGTTATTTTTTCGGGGAAAGGTAGGAATATCTACGGTGGGATTAATATTAAGTCTTTGCAAAATTAAATGCATTGTCCCAAAAGCGCACACATTATAGATTATTAATTATAATTTTTTATGTAAGGTATACAAATAAATAATTACCCATTTACAAACACAGCGTAAGTATCACATTCTTCATATTGAAATTCAAAGACGGGTTTGTCTGCAACAGGGGATGAAGGGGCCGTAGCCCAAGTGTCCTCCTCATCCGAATCATAATCCTCGTCCCACTCCAGCGAATTCAATGTAGTATTACTTGAATCATCCCCTGAGCTCAGCGTGTCACTTATGTTGGGAAAGAGTCGCTTGGGCTTAATTTTGGTTTTGAGCGGACCGGATGAAGCTAAGGCCGCGTCTCCAAACACATTTCCCATAAAAGCGTTTTTGACTTTTTGAATTTGAATTTCCTGGTCGGCCGAACAGCCATTAATAGCCCGAGTAGCTCTCAAACCCCTCCGCCAATCCTCTTCCCAAGTCCTACTGCCATTTCCCCAAATTTTATGCGAAATTTTCCCTGAACCAAGAGCCAGCTTGCCCATTTTACCACAAATCTCAGAAACAGGCGTGACGTTCGTATTCGGCAATGGTTGTCCTAGTCCTAATTGTCCCTGACGTTTCAAGTGATCCTCAAGCATCTTGAGGCCAGTCTCGGAGGTCAGGTCACAAAATTCCCCTAGGAATCCCCAATATTCACTCCAGGGAAGGTTCATTTCGTGGGCATACTTTCGGCCCACTCTCTCAATCCCCTTGTCAGGATCAGCTAGGCGAATGCTCTTGTCTTCATGCAGGGTTGAGGCACAGGGGGATTTGACTGTCATATAATTGTAGTTTCGTGGGGAAGTCAAAAGGAGGGACAGAGTCTTTGGAGTGAGCTCCTGTCCAGATAAGGGGGACTTTAGAGTAAAATCAGCTCGCCTGGAAGGGGAGTCTTTCTTTGGGGTTGAGGTGAAGACGGGACCATTTTTCAGTGAGTTCAGCATCGGCTTCAGTTGTGGAGTTATTGGAGTCCCGAGCCCAACTGTAGTCGTAGAAGTATTGGGCGGAGTTAATTTTTGATTGAATACAGAAACTGACAGGCCACCAACAGCCGTGAGCCGGAGAGACTGATAAAAGTCGGCTGCTGCATTCTCTGATATTGGACCCGCGTATGCACGAATTACCTTCTCATTACAAAAAGATACTTTTGGCACATAGTCCTTGTCAGGAGGTCCAAAGAGATCCATCTATTGAATAAAAGCAGAACTTAGTAAATGGTAAAACATCGACACTAACGTAACCAATAATAACCACTTGCTAGTTGCATTTGAAGAACTATATTAATTTTTATTTTTGTACTCAAGGTTCAACCATATACAAGTAAGAACTAAGAACTAAATCCAATATGAGTGTACGATTATGAATTAGGATTGGCGAGCATTTGTTTTGAGAATATTGGATATCATTAAAAAATTCCTGTGCACTTATATTGAAATTTGTCAATACTTAAATTACATTATATTACATGCGCTTTCATTATTAAATCAATTAGTAATCTGATGCACTGTAATTGAAAAGGACGGATTTAGGAATATATTGAAATTAAACGGATTTTAAAACGAGAGTATTTCAGAAACTCTCAAATCTAGACTAACTTCTTTAAATAGTTGCAAGACCAATTAAATAACACAAATCAATTTAAATCGTAATAAATTTCAATATAAATAGTATGAGTTTAACAATAAATAACTCAAGTCATAGTTTGGTGTACTTATGAATCTTACTGTTACTTCGTTGAGCGACTTACCACAATGTCTCCAAAGAACATAATAAAGGGCGCTGGAATAAAGCGCCCCAACTTTTTTGGGTTCACTGGCTTTCCAATTCCCTGAGACTCGTTATACACATCACGCCAAATGGGCACAATCATATTCTCCATAAAAAGACGTCTGAGTTCCTCACTCTTTTTCCCGTCTGGAGCTCGACTTCCAACAACCTAGAAACAGTACAACAGTTACTGTTACTGTAGATTCAATAGAATCAAGTTAAATAACATAAATAAGGTTTCTATCAGCTCCACTAAGATGACTACATGAATACAATGTATATGTAGGTGAGTACGTAAGGAAAATCCAAGAAGGTTTACGTTATGGAAAGAGAGCTATAAAGTACAAATATTGAAATTCTGTACTCTATCATCTGAAGAGCGTCTCAGTATCCGCGTCATAAATTATTAAACACTCAGCTATGAATTATGAGCTATTGTTCTTATCCAATGCGAATCAAATATTTGTAATTTGTAGGGTAAACAAATGAAAAGTTAAGATAAAGGAATTCCCAAAAGCACTTACTTCCTCTGCCGTTTTTCCATGTTTGTTTCGGATTGTTGGATCACAGAGTGGATGACTGAGCAATACTTTAGCCAGTTCATAGTGGTTGGCCTTGCAGCAGAAGTGAAGCGGAGTCTCCAGAGCCCCCTTGTCAGGAGAGTTAAGGTACATGTCCGTTAAGTAGCGGGTTCGCTCACTGGAATATAGGATAAAAATGTGATCAAAACTTCAATTTAAGCAGCATCACCTAAGAAGTACTAGAATAACATGTTTTAAAATAACTCACTTTCTCATGGACGGGAAGTCCTCGGGATAGAGGGTTTCCATGAAGGCGTAGCCATTCACGGAGGCAAGGATGAAGGTCCCGATTTCGGTGTTCCCGTACCGAGCTGCTATATGAAGAGCATTGTATCGGAACCCTTCATGAAGGACCGTGGGCACGTCTGTGGTCGTGGAGAGGAGCCTTGGGTTCTTGCCCACAGCCTCCTTGACCCAGTCATTCTCACCCCGTTGGATCTTCCGGGAGAGGAGGGACAGTTCCTGGGGCTTAGGAGCGGGGTAGATCGAAGGGTTCCCTTCGCCCCCGCCCACCCCTCCAACAGTTGTACGCTGAATCTTGTCCTCCTCCTTCAGAACGAGCTAGAAACGTACAAAAGTATCTACTGAATTTTTCAATCATGTCACAGCCTCATATAATACAACCTACAGTTAATATTGGCCGTTAATCGTCCTCATACTCGCTCCCATTATGTGTATGTACAAATAAAAGTGAAAGTACTATAACTATTTACTTCTCTCGTCAACATTATGAACGGCGTTTCCAGGAACGAATTCAATGTTATGCGTAGATACAGGTAGTCCTGCCAGATTCGGGTCCAAGATTTAAATTGAAGAAACGAAATTAAATCAAGATCAAGTCACCTTCTCAGCTGCTCTCCTCACCTCAGCTGAGCCTCTACTCAGTCACTGATACTTCAGAGGCTCAGGATCCGTAATAGCGTAGCCGAACTGAGAGGAATCACAGCAAAGCATTTGCCAGTATAAAAAATCAGAATACTTTTAACGTTTGTGGTTAACTCAAAAACGTTTGTTTTCTTTTTGTTATTCTTCTGCGACTTATTATTTCTAGCTTTTGGTTTCATTAGAGCGTACCAACCTCTTTAAACACAACCACGTACTTGTCGAGTTTTAATTCCGTTTTCCATTTCATTATTTTGTGTATAGCTGTTAGATTATAAACATAACTAAACTACAAATCATCAAGTGGACGAAAAATATTTATAATTTAAAGTTTAGCTAGATTAGTGCCTTATATGGGTATTTTTTAAGATTGCAACGTTTAGTGGGACAGTGGCCCCGATTATGCCTAATGCATTACTGTGTAAATATATTCCCTCCAAATCCTTGACTTTACTCTCCGCTTCAAATTCATAGATGGGACGAAGAACGGGAAACCTGTCAGACGAGGCCCAAAGTGAAGGCTGCTTTCCTTCCGAACCTCAATCACAGAGGACATTCAGAGCACCCAACTACCGATCTCGCATCAACAAGGAGGTTAAGGTACGGTTACAGGTCCTCGTCCGTTCATGCTAGATTTCTTTCGATTAAAATTGAGGCAAATCGCATTTTCCAGAAATAGCCATGAGTATTAATTTCGTTTGGTCGGATTAGTCACAAGTAAACCGGGTCTGTCTCACTATTGGTTTTAGAATGTATCATTGAATATCTTAGACCATTGTACCTTGCACCTAGTCATACTGATACGGAGGAGCCTTACTATTATCACGCGTAAAAGAATACTGACTGTGACTTTGGGAAGTAGCTTATTCACTGGAAGGAAATTATTTTGCCTTGCTTGGTTTTGAAAATCGTAACTGCCTTTATAGCCACTAGCCAGTGAGGCAGTCCTGAGTCAAAGTTATTTTTCCAATCAGTCTTAAAAGTAGTACAGGACGGGGTATTAGCTTTACTTCATCCCGCCACCCCGAATCAGGCCAGTACCTATCTATTTATGTTGTGGAACAAGCACGAATCGCACTTACGCACAATCAGCTCATAATTCTGATGAAATGTTAAAATTGAACCTTGCGATCGACATAGAACCCCACCTCCGTCTTCTCCGAGAGCGGTTTCAATTTATGCAAGGCAATCGTGACCTGCTCGAGCATTTTCTCAACTTTCTTTCCAGAGTCGGGCAAAAGTGATAATACCTTCCTGGGAAATATTATATGGTCGTATTACATATCCGAACTGAATGAGCTTCAACTATTGGTAATCTTGAGATCCTGCTGTTACTGTAGGTACGTAAATCATAACACCTGGGTACATGTGTTCTGGTCTCGCAGATTTGCATTCATTGTCCAGTCCAATGTACTTGAAATGGGAAGGCATATTCTTTATGCGTGAAGGAACTGTGGCCTTGGATGTAGGTATGTATGTTCTGAGTTTAATGTATTTAATAGCGCAGGAGTTGCATGTAATGAGACCGTTCATTAGTCTGTTTGAATCCGGCATAAGTATCGGCTCTGGAGATAGTTATAGGTGGAACTTAGGGTTCTGTTATTGGAGGAGGACAAGGGTAATTGAATTCATTGTTAGCCCGTAGTCTGGTTCGGCAGGCTGGGCAATGAGGCAGGGAGTGTACTTTTTCCCTGGCTCATTGAGCCCGAATCGCAGCGGAGAAAGTTGCTCAATTGTCACTGAACAAGACTCCTATGCAGAAACTTTCTCATACGTGCAAACGTGGACCAGTTATTCGTCCTACCTGCCTAATCTAATTAGGTCCCCGGCTTCCAGCCTACAAGGCACGGAGCCAGGGTGAGTCCCTTCCTCATTCGCAGACTTGGAGCCCAAGGATCCGACTATGCGCAGATCCGGACTACTGGAACTTGGAACTATCCTGCAAAGCAGGTCTCGTAGCTCGATCTCCTATTTTCCCAAACGTTGATATTGATGTTGGTATTAAATGGTCCAGCGTAAGAAGTCATGTATGGAGAACCAGGATGCGAGAAACATGGTAAGTCGGCCCTGAGCCCCATCCCAGGCCTTTGGGCCTGGGCTCGCAAATGGAATTGTGTGAAATTAAATGCCTGAAACCAAACTGTGGAGTGGAAGGGAGCGGGATTCTGCTGGTTCCGTCCAAAATGGGATCCCCTGGATTGAAATAGAAAAAGTAATGCAATTTAAAGACCACATATTAGGGGAAAGGATGTAGTAGATGGGAGGGTTGGCCCCGGACTTTCCCTGAGCCCTCAGTCAAGGAACACTCAAGTCAGTGCTTATTGCATTTGAACCAACTTGTCATCGGGAGGGAGGGAGGGAAGGACTTCAAACGAAAAGAGATAATTATTATGAAATTGGTCCATAGTTGGATTTGCTTTATCTTATGCCTCCCTCTGCGGATCCGCCTAACTCCCAGCCCTCCCTCTCTCTACTTTGGACAACTAAACGAGTTGGGCCTCATCCGCAACTTAACCGCACTCCTGGCCAAAGGCTCCCCGCAAATGAACAGGAAAAAGTGAGGATCAATCTGGAAATCTCAAGAGACTCAAGGAAAATTGATGTCGGGTCTCTGTTTCTTTTTCACGCTCCCGCTAGTCCTCGATGCACATAATGTATGTACAAACAACAAGTACTGTAGGTCATAAATATAAATGGGGAATTTTTAGGTTTCGGGATATTAAAGGATCGTTGTTAATTCGTTAGCCCTGGGTCAAACTACTCAAAATGTATAGTACCAAGTGAGGCGGTAGTGGTAGGTTTAGTCTGACTGTCGTCTCTAGTCAACGGGAAAGTGTTGGGTTCCAGATTCGGGTTACATTGGCAAATCATGATTTGCAATCGTATACATATTTTTGGATTCACCAATCGTGTTTCGCTGACATCTGACCTGACCTGTACCCAAACGCCATCTCTACAAAAACACTAAAGCTAAATTCATGGACTGCAATGTCAATTAATTACGTTAATTACGTACCATTTCTTAATTTTGAATATTTTTCGGTAATTTAATATGATTAATTATCTCAATCGACCGAACATATTGTTAGTATCAATTCTGATGGCAAATCTACAGGTACTACAACGTAAATAGTTGGATTGGGTGAAAACTGCTTTCATTGTAATTCACTTCAGCTAAAACCTAGCCAGTTTTGAAAGAACGGAAGCGAGTAAACATTGAACTAGACTGCTACTAGCCTATTGCATGTGCTCGGAGAATTATTACAGATTATGCTTTGGGTAAATAATAAGCACTCCAGCGATATTGTTGAGTCGTAATCCGGCCTACAATGTGCTCACAAAGCACTCCAGAGTGGGAAACCAATGTTTGTTGTGAGTATGGACTTAAGTTCTCCTATGATTGTGTAGGACCACCTTCTTACCAGCCTCGCCTTTCAATTTCAAAACAAAATAATGATCCCGGCCACCAGATTTATTTACACTCTGCAGTATCCACACTCGAGCCTCAATGGTTTTACATAGGCTCCTCCGAGGTTTCGGCTTGTCAAATGTCAAGAGAGTCTATAATCCGAATTGTCGGGGCCCCTAAGCCCCATCTTAAAAGTTGAGAGTGCCCTTCCAAAGACGGCTCCTCGGACCTGCATTGTGCAAAATCCTAGCCTGGCTAGGTAGGACCAATTTGCCGGATCCTTGTTTTCAGGATCCGTTTCCAGGCCCATTGTTGGGCATTGAGGGAAGGTGTGTAGGGCCTAATGTTATGAGACTAGGAGGCTGGGGAGCACGGCAGGGATCCACGGTCTTATCTCTGCCGGAATGTCCCTCCATTCTAGGATCCAAGCCCAGGCTCCTTCAGATAAGAGGCTTTGGGAAAAATCCATTTCCAGCCATTGCTAAAAATCAGGGGCCGACCTCTGACCCAGGACAGGGAACATGGCTCTCGGATCCTTTCACAGAAGGATCATCCCCGTGTCTCCAGAAAGTTCCACTAGGACGCCGTCAATTGCGTACATAGGAATCGTCGACAGCGACAACTCTCAGATGTCCCATTCTCCTTGTTAGGTTAGTTTACTTTGGTTAAGATAGGCTGGCAGTTTCAACTCATTCCTTAGGTTACATTGGGCTTCTAGTTTGCATGTCTGAAAATACCTTTCTGGTGACACAAGTGTAGGATTCAGCGAAATAAATTATTTTCAGAATTCAAAATTAAATATGTTTCCTGCCGCTTTGATTTTTTTTTATATTTGCCGCTTAATTCACAGTTTTGACGTAATTTCTACGCATCTCGTTGTAAATCAATTAAATCATTGGATCTGGTTTAGGGTCGACCTTTAGCAATAGGTAGATTTCAGTATGAACTATTACATCGAATTGTACTTCTTAAACTCAGCAGTCAGAATACATGCTGTCCAACTTCCAAGGAACCTGCAACACATACCTGCGACTTGCTTCAAGCTTCTGGACTCTGGATTCGAACGACACTGACCAATGGCCACATTGACCTTGAGCCGAGTATTTAAGAGCAAGTCTGGTCCGGGTAGAGATTTATAGAATGGAGTCTGGGGAGAAAGTATGGGCAAAGAAATAATTAAAGACACGTCGTAGATTGTGCCCGCCGTTTCGGGCCTCTTCTGATCGGGACCCATTCCTGGGCGGCAGAACGTGAACGGAATGGTTGGCGGGCCTGGGCCCGTACTAACATTATTATGAATTATGATTCGGATGTGATTCTTGTTGTTGATGCGAATAATAATTGGGTGGGCCGGGGTCGAAGTAGTGTGTTTAGGAGCATGTGCGCCGGGTCCCAGGGCCTCCCTCCCGCCGCCCAAAGAAACGACGACGGAGAGACAAGAGTTTTCTAACTTCACGGCGGATTAGGTGGAAGTCTGGTCAGAATGGGCCTGCTGAGGCGGAAAGACGAAGGGAAAAAGGAATTTCCCCCGGCACGGCCAGCCAGCACAACTCCCACCCAATTCCCAGGACTTTTTAGGATCCATTAATAGGAGGAGGACCTCGAGAGGCCAGATGGAGATTTTTAAAACCATTGTTTCTTTTCCGCCTCTAATCCTCCCGACCACTCTACTACATACATAGTTGCTACGTATCATGGCTTGGGCCCTAAACCTTGGACTCTCTAAGATTCTAAATCCCGAGGAACCCTTTGGTCCCCAGTCCGCCGCTCTCCCTTTCAGACCTAAAGGCGGACCAACCCGTTTCCTATAATCCGGCTATTGATCTGATATTGATAGGGAGTGTGAGTGAGCCAGAGGATCAGGTTTTTGGCTCAGAATTCTCCCGGGTCGGCTCCTTTAGCCACCTTAGCCCTTGGCCCAAAATAGAGCCTTGTCTTGGGTCGCCGCCCTATCACTATTCCAAGCACGGACTATCTAAGACCCTTTACTTTACGCCGCTTATAGCTATTATTAGGCTGGGGCAATAATAAGAAAAATCCTACGGAAAGTAAATTGTAGCTATTATGGGAAAATTGTTAAGTCCTTTTTCCTTTGAATTTGGGCTCGGTTTGGCTCTTTATCAAGCCATGTTAAGCTACGCTGCATTTTTATTGGTTCAGATTAACCTAGGTTAGGCTGAGACAATAAAAACGAATTAATTCCACTGAATCTTTTCTTGAGAAATACCAACAGCTACCAATCCAAAGAAGGTCAATGTCCACTACCATTTACAATAGTGGAGTGTACCGGTTCCTAGCTTGTAATTTGTACTGCCTGCCTATACGGTATGACTCATTCGGGGACTTAGACTTAAGCCCGGCTAAACGTAAACCCTGTGCTGGTTTCGGCAGGGGCTCATCGGTTGATTTTAAAATGGGTAGCCTTAATATGATTTGGATGACAAGTGAGTGATGAATGAATGGCAAATGCCAATGCTCAACTTTGCATGAGTTGTCAATTAGGTATTCTAGGGGACTGGGCATAACAAAAAGGTTTAAATTCTAAGTGCAAGGCGTCAGTAGGCTATGGATTAATTTAACCAAGACTTCCCGTATTCAGGGGCTACATGTGGGCTCAGGCTCGGTCCATAGTTGACGGAGAGCCGACGTGGTTGTATTTGTTGCTGTGCATTAGGCACTTTAGGATTCAAGATTTAAAATTCATTTCCTCCTAACTGAATTAGCGGGGCCAGGGCCTGGATAAAGACGTAATGTGTTTCGTATGGGGTGGCCCTCGTGGTAGGGACAGGGAGCTCAGACGTGGTATGTTACAATCAGTGATCAAGTATTAATTAGAAGGCTATCAGTTCCATTCCAGAGCTAGCATCAATCATCCTGGCATAATACCCCAGCCCCGTCCCCATAGCATAGCCCGCTCTTCCATTCTTGCCTACTACGCTGTGTGGACTAGGGTCAGGTCAGGAGAACCTAATTACGAGACTCGGACTAATGTTATGAAATAATGACAGGCCCTTTTCACCCCGTTTACCATTACATGGGAGGGAGGACTGGATCAGATGCATAAATCGAGGCGGAGGGGGCCCGGGTCTCAGTCTGTAAGGCTACGGCTACAAAGGCCTCTGTTTCTATTTATTTATTTTATGGACAGAAGGATATTCCTATCTGGTCCGGCCCGTGTCAGCAACAATCACCCGCCGCACGTGACCCACGCGCCTCCATTGGCTACACTCCTCAGGCCCATCAATGAGATGAGCGCGTAATGGGAACGTCATAAAATGCATGTAATGCCCATTTGATAATTCCTGCATTAGGACTTTGGCAATATCAGGCAGGGACCAGTTCATCGGTTCATTGGGAGGATCAAACATCTCAATTATGCCCATCATACTAGTAGGTACATAATATCAGCACTACAGTGCTTTCACCCGTTCGAGGTAAGTTTGATTCTGTATTAACTCTAAATTCAGTATGACTTGTATTCTTCATGCCAAAAGATAGTTTTTTAGAAATACATACGTTAGGCATAATTTTGGGTAGGTTGCACAGCCTGCATATGACTGATCAATTTTGGAAGTCGAACTCAATCAATGCAAAATTTTAAACTTAATTTTTAAAATTTAATTATTGCTAAAGTTTGGGTATAAAGAAGAATTTGATGCCTTGTCCAAGTCGAAGAAATTTATTTTTCAGAGCGATGCGCAGATTACTTAATTTAAAACAAATATGCCTCTTCCCACACTCTCATTTCTCAAATATTTTAATATCAATTGTTAAATAATTTCTACGCATCGCAGTGTAAATTACTGCGTTACACCATTGGAAAAATCATACAATTTTGCTTTAGAACCATCATTTAACAAGAAAGGAAAATAATTGATTTCAATATGAAAAACAAAACTTAAATTCTTAAGAACTTCATAAACTGACCAGTCAGGATGTATACTGTCCAATTTCCCAAACATCCCACAACATATACACAATGAATATGATAGTTGTTAGTAGGAACCCTGTGTGATATTTTATACTTTTTGACATCTAAACGGAAAAAGGATGCTGGAAATTCGGAGTGGTATACGAAGCTCTGCGGGGTGCCTCAGATTGTTTCCCTTCCCATTGATACTTTCTCCGTATATGACTTGGATAGAGTCCCATTTTGCCGGGGAGAGACCTTGATTGTAGGCACTACTGGTCCAAGTTAGGTGGAATCTGGAGGTAATTAGAGGGTGATTTGAGGAATAGACAAGTATGTGCAGTAGTATTGCCTGGACTCCGTAACAACTTGGTAGTAAGGGTGGAAAGAGAGGGCTTCCGCCTGATTAGAGGTTGATGGGCAACAAACATGGAGTAATGAGAGAGCGGGGAGGCCTTGGTCCATAATAGGAGACAGTTAGGAACAAAAGGACGAGTCGAGAAGTGGGCTACTCACAGGCCCTTTCAATTGAGGGAATAAAAAGTCGTCTTCCAACTACTGATCAATGGAAAAATGAATGCTTGAGAGCCTATTTCCTGGATCCTTCGGCTCAATATCCGCCCCTGTCAACTACCGAACCGGGAAGGGCCTAAAAAGAGAGGCCCAGTGGGCAGGGACCACGGTCCCCCTACTGCCCCCGCTACTACAATACAGAACAGCAGGTCCAGGACTCCGCTTCCAGATGGGTACAATTACAAAAGGCTTCTATCTCTACTCAACGGGCGGCTCAGGCTAGGAATAAACTCGTATTTTGCGGGTCAAACCTAGCCTAACTTAATCAAATCTAACAACAGTAGCCTAATAGGGCTTAATGAGTTAACATGGAAGGTCTACTAGGCTAATGTTAGCTGTAATATGATTCACCATTATCACTGTCGTCTATCTCTATAATGTGTACCTATGTACTATGTGAAGTTAATTATTGAGCCAGATTTGGGATCCACTACCCTTTATTTCTTGAGTTGAGAATATATTTTCTGAAAAGGTAGGTTTTTTTCTCATAACATGGTGCAATTTTCGGTGCTGCATTGTTTCCTAACACTGTCACAATTATTTTTGAACGAGTGATATGTTTTAATGAAAATAAAACATTTTTTATAGCGCAAAGTTACGCAGACAACTTTACGTGACTAAAATAGAAAAATAAGTTCCGGAAACAACTTTGTTTGCGTCTGAACTATATGCGGTAATTATCCTGAGAGTTTATTTTTTCATCAATAGAGACATGGTATAGGAATCTGTAAGCCATGGTTTCCCATGAGAGTTCGAAGATTCTAATCATATAACGGAGTTAATAAGCATTTAAATGATTATCAGACGGGTTAAAGGTAGCCTTGATTAAGGCACAATTAATTATAAACAGGGTTCGACGATAAAATACATTGGGTTTAACCTACTGGGATCTCTCATTTCGCAAGCCATTTGCAAAGTATATTAGATTTAAGTAAAAATTTTAAACTCTGTATGGGGAATGAGATGAGAAAACATATTCCGAAAAAATTATCCCAAAAAATTAAAAATTGACCGAGTAACGAATTTTTGAAAATGAAATTCAAAATCTTGAAAAGTATTTTTAAATGGGCTAGGGTTGATTTTCTTACATACTAATTCATTCAATCCGTATGGAAAAAACACAATTTTGTAAGTTTTCCGTTTTTGGACTTTTGCGAAAAAGTTTGAGCATTTTTTAAAATTTTGAAAACTTTTTGCACCATGCTTTGAAACTCCTGAAATTTTTATTAATGATAGAACATTATCTTAGAAACATTTCCTGAAATTTTCAAGTATTTTTTTTGCATGGGGCGGGAAGTTATGATTTTTTCCAAAATCATGCCCCGAAGGCATAGATTGTGTATCTGGCTATGTCGTAGTAATGTGGATATTGGTTCGGTTATTGAATTTAAAGTATTTCAAGCGTTTTAAAATTGCTGGATAGAATTTGAGCGAATATAAAAATGAACTTGATATTGTAATAAAGTTTCTCACAACCATTGACCCATACAAGGGTCATCAAAGGTCAAATATGTCTTAAACGACCACACTATGTCAAGTGACATATGAAAATGACCGTACGGGCCTGGGGATCATGAATACAGTTGATAAACCTGTTTTCCGGCCTTTCGTTGAGCCCACGATCCCGATGCGAGGTCAATTTGAGTTAGAAACGGATTCAGATACACTAAAACACTTATAAACAATCTCTATCAAAACTTTTTTTAAATCGTTAAATTGGCAGGGAATTTAAATACATTAGCAAACAATGGGGTTTATTTCAATGTTATGATTCATTTCACTGTAGTGAATCATTTCACGGTAGTGCTTCGTTTCAAGGTAATGATTCGTTTTACTGTAGTGATTCGCTATACGGTGTAGTGATTCGCCTCACGGTAGTGATTCGTCATTGCGTGTGACACGTAGGTCCACAAGCACGAGCTCGTCAAAGCATTTGTAATAGTACAATATTTGCACCAAATGTTCCATTAAATGTCATAATAGTACAATATTTGTACCAAATGTTCCATTAAATGTCATAATAGTACAATATTTGTACCAAATGTTCCATTAAAAGTCATAATAATACCATATTTGTACCAAATGTTCCATTAAATGTCATAATAATACCATATTTGTACCAAATGTTCCATTAAATGTCATAATAGTACAATATTTGCACCAAATGTTCCATTAAATGTCATAATAGTACAATATTTGTACCAAATGTTCCATTAAATGTCATAATAGTACAATATTTGTACCAAATGTTCCATTAAAAGTCATAATAATACCATATTTGTACCAAATGTTCCATTAAATGTCATAATAGTACTATATTTGTACCAAATGTTCCATTAAATGTCATAATAGTACCATATTTGTACCAAATGTTCCATTAAATGTCATAATAGTACCATATTTGTACCAAATGTTCCATTAAATGTCATAATA
>JAQFZY010001835.1:0-13795 GCA_034696285.1 Hypogastrura burkilli | reverse complement strand
AGAAGAATAAGGCTAGAAGATCAGGCTCCAGTGATTCCGTAGGCATGTAATTTCAGGAAGGCATCTTCAAACGGAGTCCAGCCATCAAAGGGTTTGGTCTATTTTGAGTAAGAATATTGAATTCAAGTCCGGAATTCTTAGTGACAATATTCAAGCCAATATCATTCAAAGTCTTTTTACTCACAATGTTCAATCAAAGTTGTGCGTTGATAGAAAAATACCTCTTGCTAGCATAGTGAAAGAGCCAAACAAATGCATTTTAGTAGTCGAAGTCGAAACCGGACCGTGCTAGAGTTGTTAGGCCGCATTTAATGGGATTTGATGAAATCCCAGGGTTATTGAATTTACGTCAAGTGTGACTAACATTGTTCAAGTCAAGACAATTTAATTAAATCTCAGAATCCCATTCAATCGTAATCTGATTATATCCTAATGTTTGTATTAAATCACATCCCGCTGTGATTGGATTTACCCGAGAAGTGACTTGCTCTGAAATTAAATCTCATTTAAAATGGTTACCTACCGTTAACACGCCTCAAGATGCTGACACTCGCCTAAGGACAGACTATCCTTCCTAGGTTATGTTGGATTAATTCTGGTGTGATTAGGTTAGATTATATATTATTACGAATATTGTGCTTACGTGCATTTGGGGCTTAGTAGTTAGGTCGGATTCAATTCGGAAATAGGTCGGAAGTTCAAAGTGTAAATTGGAGAGAACTTTGGGAATATGTATTAAGAAATCAATAGATTTAGGCTCTACATCCAAACTAATATTATTTAAAGGTCAAAGTTGTCGGAACGCCCACATAGTTAATTTATATGGATTTCCTACGGGCCATCGCCAGTTCCGTTGCATGTCTCCTTCCGAATCTCAGTAGGAAATGAGTTGAGCTTGGGATTTCGAACATCCTGAGAATCTTCTGTAATTTTCCTTCAATTTCATTCCTTTACTTTTACGTTAAATTATACTGCGGACTGACTGTAGACAGATCCAATTGGAATTGGTTTTTGGATCCGATTTCCCGCATATCCGATTTCCGCAGAGAAATCGTTTGGATTAAAGTCACGTGGAAGGAACGAAGGTTTCGGCTTTGGCCGAATACTTGTTTTGATCATTATTCTTAAGTTAGGCACGAGGCTCCTTCTGGGCTATGTAGGTTGGCCTGATTAGATAATAATGAGTGGTGACCCAGATATCGATCAGGAGGAGCCCGGGAAAACATTCCAATTGAAAGGGAAGGGGAGGGACAAGACAATTAAACTAATTGGGTTTCAATTGTTTTGTCTCCGGACACAAGCCCGTTTGGAACTTGCCTATGAAAAGATGAGTCCAGACTTTCTCTACGGCAGCTTTTCCTCGGGAAGGACAATTGACAGTTCTAGGTCAATTCGGCGTAAAGCTAAACTAGTATGTCCAGGAGCAAGCTGTATTCACGATTGAAATGGCATATCCTTACCCCTAAGTCAGCGTGTGCATAATTATACTTAACTTTTGATTTCCAGTTGGTTCAGTCAGTTGGAGGGCTGTAAGTGGCTTCAACATATGTCTGGACTCATGAAGGCAGCTGTGACGGTCGTCACAGCCATTGAGAATGACGGCCGTCCCGTGATGGTCCACTGTTCCGACGGATGGGACCGGACGCCCCAAATTGTTGCGCTGGCTGAAATACTCCTGGACCCTTATTACAGGAGTCTCGAGGTAAGGCTATGACTTTGACCTTTGACCCTCCTCCTCCTGAATAAATGACTTCAAGACTTTGGACGCTCTGCCTCATCCATGGTTTCAGAGTTATGCTGAGGAGGACAAATTCTCAAATAAAATGAGCCTAGTCATCAGTAGTAGCAGGAGCAGTGATTTTAGAAGTAATATTATGTAATTAGCATCCTACAGCGGAGCGTTAAAGGTGTTTTCGAATATATATTTCCACGAGTAGAAATATATGTATGTGTTCCTAATTGTTTTGGTACATAATTGGACAATATGCGTACTGACTAGTCAGTTTGGGAGGTTCAATTCAATCAATGGGAAATTTCATTTTGAAATCAACCATTTTTCTTCTTGCTAAAGGAAGGAGCTGAATATTTTAATTCTATCTTATTTTCCGGCATAAAAGTATTGTCCATAACAAGTAAGTCCAAAGTCCGACCATTTAACAATAACACTTAATTGTTTCCTTTCCATGCACGTAGGCTTCTGCCCTGCCGACTCGGTCTTGTTTCAGGAATCGATTAATTCCTTGTACTTACCTACCTTCCTCTATTTTCAATTTTCAATTTGAATGTTGTGTCTATCCACGAAGTCTCCTGTCTTCCTGCCAGGTAATTAAAAGGAGGCAGTTGCTACCATTCCCAGATCTAAATACTATTGCGAAAAGGAATGACTCTTCCGAAGTTGACGTAATCAAGTATAATATAGGGATGAATGAGTCCTCCTATCGCCAATTCCAGTCGGCTCATTTGACGCTGTCACTTCGGACACTCCTTGTACTCAAGATAAGGAGCTGGCCCAATATTTATATTGAAAATTTTGATTTCCTCTATGTCTCTTTACAAGCGAATACATTGATAAAGGGTGAACCTTTGGAGTACCAGACACCCTGAAATTGTAAGATGACATTCATGATGCTTAGGACGAGGATTTCCATTTCCATATGAATGAGCCTTGTCCCCAATTCCCGAGTCTTCCCTGTCCACGTTACTTGTTTTGGTCCGAAGGCGTTGTTATTGTTGATCTTAGGAAAGCTGAGAGTAAGGTGAAGGAAGACTAGTATCATTTATTAGCTCTGGTTATTCTTTCTCCAAAATCCGAGTAGGAGACATCCTGTCTGGAAGTAAACACGGGTTTCACGCGGTGTCATTGTGATCCGGTTGTCCTAGTACTTACTAGGGATCAACATGTGGGTCGTAGAGATTAAGTATTAGTAAGTACGTAGATGTTGTCCTTGAGAATTAATTTAAGGACTTTTTTTTTATTCTTCTAGGGTTTCCAGATCCTCGTGGAGAGAGAATGGTTAGACTTTGGTCACAAATTCGGAGACCGGTGCGGTCAGGGAGTTGGGTCAGAGGACAGCAATGAACGGTGCCCGGTCTTCCTCCAATGGCTCGACTGTCTCCATCAACTCCTCAAGCAGTTCCCATCAGCCTTCGAGTTCAACATGGCCTTTCTCGTAAGGAAATTTGTTTACCTATACTAAATTAATGGGCTCAGGATTTATCTAACCCGTGCTTTACATGAATTTCAGGTAAAACTGGTTCAGCATACCTATTCCAACCTCTTCGGCACATTCCTCTGCAACACGGCCAAGGAACGGGAGCAGTATAATCTCCCGGATAAAACGATGTCGGTCTGGAAGTTCCTCCGCTCCGCTCCTAACCAGGACAAGTTCCATAACAGCTTGTACATTTCTTGTGATAAAGTAAGTCTGTAGGCTCTGTGTCAATTGTGTGGGCGGGTAATTGTGCGTAGCTGTCATTTAAGGCTTCCAAGGATAATTCACCACTTGACCTGACAGAAACAATACATTGTATAACTGACTTAATTTATTAGGTTTATTTTTGCGTCCCCAGGAGTCAAAAATAGTCGTATGGACCCGACTGTATACTACTAGCGCTACTAGTTTATTTTTATTCGGTATACTAATGGTTGACCTGACTCCGCCTCTAGGTTCTATGGCCTTCCTGTGAAGTTCGTGACTTGGTGCTCTGGTCACAAGTGTACCTTGGATATGAGAACCCGCGGCCGCTCCTCACAGAGGCCGTGAATCCGAGCCAAGAGAGCTCCCCGGCCCCTTCCGTGGCAGAACTTGAGACTTCCGGAAGGCGAGAGCCAATCAGTCGTCCACTCTCGACCAAAGCCCGCTCTTCCTCCTACGAGAACTTGACCCAGCTCCATCCCCATCCCTCCAAGGGCCTCCAGAGGAAGCTCAGTGACTCAAGGTAAATTCCAAGATCCATTCCTGCTTCGGCATCTTTGCCTATCACTTCATTTGATTGTGTTTTCGTGTGATTTGAACGGGGTGTGATTTTGCCGTGATGATTCCCGATAATAATTTTAACCAACCAAATATAAAATTACCGAAACCACGTAAATCACAATATATAGTCGCTGAAGTGCCCATAATGCCATCCTCGGGGGTCATATTAAATCCAGCGAAGTCATGATTTCGTTTGATTTATGTGATTTAATATGGCTGACAGTGTGACGAAATACTTAAAAAATCGCGACCATATGTAATCACATGAAATCACGCTTTTGTTGTGAATTTACTCAAGTGTGTTGAAGAACTTTCAAAATTAGATGTCATATTAACTCACATGAAATCACACGTAATTAAAGTTACTTCTTGTTGTTTATGTGATTTTTTGTGATTTAAGATGGCCGGCAGTGTGACGAATTAAAAAAATCTTGGATAAATTGAATCACTTTAAATTACATGAAATCACAGCAACCACATGGAATCACACTGCCATGCGAAACTTTTATTTCATACTACACTGCGCATGTACCGTAAGAGCCTCATTATGTCTTATCTCTTGTTTCCAGTCTCTACGGAACGCAGGACCACGAGCCTGAGACCTGCTCTGTGAGCAAGGAGAACCTCATGTCCCGCTCCGTCCTTGATGACATTGAGTCCTGTTCCCCTCTCCCTTCTAAGCACGAACTCTACATTCAGGCCTCTGACTCTGGGACGGCCCTCTTCAGTGAGCTCGAGGACTCTGAGAACGAGGACACGGAGCCGAACTCAGAGGCCCGCTCCGAGTCCACAGTCATAAGTGCTCACAAGCTGAACCTCAAGTCAATCGAGTCCTCGACGGACACGCTGGTGGCTGAGATGGGGACTGAAGGACACCAGCAGAAGTCGGAACCCGTCCTCAGCCTTCCATATCCCTCCAACAACAATCAACTGACTAATGGGAGCCTGGCTGAGGACTTGCTCGTAGAGGAAATTGAGCGTTCCATGATGAATCACAACACGCCGCCCGTTCTCATGGAAGAGAAGGTCGGCTTCGTAGAAGATGTTGGGGATCTGGGCTACGGAATGAACGGGAGCGGCGAACATTGTGCCATCATTAGCTCCTGCACCGTCTGCGAGAGTAGCCAGAACCTGCTTAAGGACATGAGTGGGGGCTGCATGGGCTACTCCAACAGTGTCCCATCCCGCTACGGAACCAAGTACAATAGCTACGTCACGCCCGCCCATTCTCGCCACCCTTCAGTGGCCTTCAATGAGGATGGGTCATACAGTAGTCTGCTAGGTGGACGGGAGCGGTCGGGCCTGGAGGCCTCCTATAGTCTGGCACAGACGCTAGACGTCGATGGACTCACGCACTTCCATGATGAGGTTCAGACCCGGCTGGGTACGATCGTTAGTGGCTATCAAGTAAGTCAATAGGCTTTGGGTCTCATTCAAAGAATTAGTATTTATGTTTATATTTCCAACCATTCCAATCAAACTCCATTCCATATTACAAGCGACTGCAGTACTAAATCCTTTGGTCTCGTCAAATGACTCAGCTGATGCGCTGTGCTGTAATTGGTTAGGAAGGATTTAAGAATGCATTAAAAGTATGTTAAAGAATATATTATGTTGCTGTCAGAAATTGGAAAATCTAAACTCACTTCTGTAAATAATTAAAAATGAATAAGTATTGAAGTCGCAAGTCGCTGGTTAGACAATTCAATATAAGCAGTAATAGATTTCCAAATAAATAGTAACAGTCTAATAAGAATGTCAATCGAAATAGATTAGGTTACCATGACAAAGTTAAGCAAACATGCTAGTTTGTAAGGTTATATTTGTTTCTAAGTTGCGGCATGAAATCCAAAAGTGTTCCCTGTCGGTAGCACGGAGCGGATCCGTTGAAACTGCCTCTCGTTTTTTTTCTTATTGTTTTCTTGTTCCTACTTTTCAGGCGACTATAGACAGTCTTCAACGAGAACTCCATAAAGTACGAATGGCTCTCTCAACTCAAGTTTCTCACAGGTGCACCATGTTCCCCTGTGACCGACAGGATGACGCTGTAAGTCTATGCTGACATTGATATTCTAAATATTTCTACCATATGCCATATTGAGCCAATCATAATTGTGTACTTCGTGCTAGATATCCGTGACTGGGTCACTGAGCAGTTCAGAGCAACACTCCGTCGTCTCACAGTCCTCTGAGACCTCATCCTTTGAAGCAGTGGATGAACGGGACACTCAGCCACCGCTCTGGGTCCCAGACTACGCCGTCACCCACTGCATGGGCTGTAACGTTTGTTTTGGCGGGTTCTGGCTCGGGAAGTGGCTTGGGAAACGGAAGCATCACTGTCGGTAAGTGAAAATAGATTAAGTATACAAGCACATTGAGTCACTTCTTCGCAATTTATTAAACAATGTCTAAGCTTTTCTTGCAGTTATCAGTTTCTACGGTTAGGTTAAGTTAGGGTAGGTTACCGGTCTTAGAAACAATTACAACCTAAACTAGCTGTTTAACCTAGCTGGAGTTGTTTTAAATCTCAATTTCCAGATTGAATCCATAACAGTTGGATTTAGTGGGACTTAAAGTTGTTTATCCCACTGTCGAAAGTTTTTCCCATAAATTCCCACTAAATCCCTCCCAACGACTCTGTGTGTGACATAACCTAACGTGCCATTTTCTTCTTATTTCCAGAGCTTGCGGTAAGGTCTTCTGCGCCGATTGCTCTGAGAACACGGTTCAGCTCTTTCACGTGACTGGCGTCCCGAGCCCTGACCGAGTCTGTCGTTCCTGCTACAACCACCACCATCGTCACTTGTCCGGGATCTCTGAGGGCGTGCCTAACGGGGCCGACGGCCCAACATCGCCCTCCGACCAGTCTCCCTACACGAATGCCCGGGGCTCCGTGTCTGACCCCACGCTCTCCTCCTCCGTGCCATACTCTACCTTCCTCCCGACCTTCCCCAGCTCAACGGCCTGTAACCACCAGAAGGGGAAGGGCGGGAAGCCCCGAAAACAACTCCATGAGACTCATCACAGCTGCTGTACAAACGGACACGGGTCCCACCATCATCACGTCCCGAAGCAAAGGTCTCCCAAACCCGGCTCACCCCCTCAAAATTAACTACTACAAGTCTACAATCAAAACTAGGTACAAGGAGCTAGTTATACTATTATATTTACTATGCCGTTCTAGCATGTCCTCCTTCCTGAGTGCCATACCAGGTGGAATCTGAATCCATTTTAACACTGACTCTAACCAAGTCCTCAAAATTTCTTGTCTTGTCTCTGTCCTACAATACGAAAACTAGACGTCAAAAAATAACATTGTGTATGTAAGCCAGGCAGACAGGTGTGCTGGTCCCAGGCCATGAGGCAATGCTAATCCGTATCCTGAGCCCTTGGGACCTGGGACACCGGATTATTTATTTTGATTGCTCGTCACCGGTTCTATCGCTACCTTAGTCTTGTCGGGGAGGGAGGAATGACTGAATATCCAAGGTCCTGCAGTTTGCTTTAATAGCCAGAATATTACTGTAACAGAGCGCGAGTACGGTGTACAGACCGTGTTAATTGTTGATGTGATTCTTTATATTATTAGCTTACTTTTTGTAACCCTTACTTGGTCTTGGGAGTTCTATTCTAAGTACGCTAAGTACGTCGTTAGGTCTGTCTTGCTGGTTAGGCAATAGGTGATAGGGCTGATGCCCAGTCCACCTATTTCTCAATAGGAGGGCTCGGCCAGCCGAGTGTCAAGGTAATAATCCATACCTTCATGTGATGCTAATCGTCATTATGTAGTATTAAGAGTTAGGTATTTATGAGTCTCGAGGTCTAGTTTCAAGCTGCAAAAACGTCTATATTTTATGAAGAGCTGTAGCTAACTAACCGCGAAAGTCACCGCAGGGAAGTGAAACTTGAAATATTACTAATGTTTCTGGAATGAGAGAGAAAGAGAGACAGAAGCTACATATATGTATATTTAGAGTAGATGTGAAGACTTGGTCCGAAGGCTGAGTCGAATATTTTTAAAATTTTAGGACTTTTCTCAGTGAGATCTTCCTGTAGTCATAAGCCTAAGCCTAAGGTTGACGTTACAATTCCCTGGACGCACGCATGTGAACACAATACCCTTGTGATTTAAGAATTAAAGAGACTCGTGTTAGGACTGTGACTGTAGGAAGCCTGTAGCTTTGCCATTCGGACAGTAGTTTAGCAATACTTGTCAGTTGAGCAGTAGCAGGGAAGTTGGGGCGGGTGCTTTCTGCAGTATTAGTATTACTAATAGAGGCGCGGTGCAGAGTCCAATATGACGGACAGTTGAAGCATTAGGTTGGGACCCTACAGTAGTGTGGACGGGACTAATTTCTCTACTTTTGTGAGCTTGACCCGGGTAATTTGCAGAGAGTGAACTCGTAGCTGGTTTCAAATGATTATAAATTATAGTGGAGCCCTTGTGCTGTAAAACTACTCTATAAACCTTCTATTCTTTCATAGGCTATTTCCTACTATTTATGTAAGGCTGGCCTGGGCAGGTTAGATACAGTCTGTCCCAAGGATTCCTACAATCTGAGAAACACCACAATTCTTGAGGCTTAGTCTAGTATATTAGTTAAACTATATACTATTGTTTTAATTTTTACGGGAGTATCCACTTAGTATTATACAGAGTACAGTATGAGGGATGAATAAAATATAACAATACGTGTTTACAGGTAGACAAGCGTCGATGCTACTTTTTTCCATGCTCTGAAACATGAGTTGTTTTGTTACGTTTCTTTAGAAAACAATGGCTGATGATCATCTACAGCATGTCCACGAGAAGGGCCACGAATAAGGGGTCTAGGCCTTTGCACGCATCAGATGTAGCTCGGTCTCTCCTTTTTGAATTTGAAATATGTACGAGGCTTTTCGGATTTTTTAGAAATTTGGAAAGTATCGGACCTCAGTTTATTTAGTATTCTACAAATTACCAGGCAGTTAAAATGGACATAATAGGTATAGTGAATAAATATTTTGAATAAAGGCACATTGTTGCCGTTCTAGCACATATATACACGGAGTTTCTGTGTGTAAGTACCTAAAATTTTATTAGAATTATTAAAATGCGGCAATTCATAGTATCTCCCGCGTAAGTACAAATCCTATTAATAATTATTTTAATCATCCTCAAAGATGCGAATGAAAGCCAGAGCAAGCAAATCCTGAGCCTCTGTGCCTGAAAAAAAAAAGCTCATGGTTAGGCTGCTGGTGAAGCATACTTACGGTTGTCAACACTCATACAGCCACGGCGGACGTGTACAAATTGGCGATTCTTTCTGAGGAACATTGAAACTGAGAGTGAGGTTCTGTTCAAACAACACTTGAGCGAGAACAATTTACAAATTGTCGATGGGCAAAGGTATTAATAATAAATAGCTACAGTATACAAAATCAGAACGATCAATTTGCGAAGTTGACGGTTTGAGCGTGAAGGGGAGAAAATTGTGATTTCTGGGAGTTTTACCCGGTTCGATCTTTAATATTAACAATTACCCATCTCTCAGGCATCAATAATTGTGATTTCCATAAGATCTCGTTTCTCTAACCAATTTATATTTATGGAATTTGGTACTGAGTCGAAGGTCCAACTCTCTGCCCGCTATTGAGTAACAAAGTCCGTACCGTTTGTTTCCGGAAGTGGATTTGGAGGGACATCCGTAGCAAAGTGCTCTTCGACGATCTCACAGTCGCTGTCATCCCCGCTGAAGTCAGACAGTCGAAGGCCCGCTGGGGTCCTATTAATCAGCCCATTTGACCAGGAGGACGGCCGGGGCCTATACTTTCCAAAATCACTACCCCCGGACATCCAGTTCATTTGAAATCCATCACAGCTCGATGGGTTAAAAGCAGGACTGCCAGGGTTTCTCGAGGGTCCAAAGATCATGTTGTCTGCGTTTTCAGAAGTGACATGGACCATGTTGCCAGCGTTTCCCAGACCTCCATAGGTCATGTTACCGTTGCTTCCTGCATGTCCAAAAACCATGTTACCATCGTTTCCCAGATGATCATAGGTGAAATATCCATCGTTTTATGCATATCCAAAAAAATTTTACCAGTATTACCCAGATGTCCAAGGGTCATATTGCCAGCGTTTCCAGGGTTTCTAACGGTCATGTTTTCAGCAATTCCTGAATGTCCAAAGACCAGGTTATGACCGTTTCCAGAGGGTAAAAGTTCCTTCCTACCAAAATTTCCAGGATGTTCACAGGTCGTGTCTATACGTTTTCCTGAAGGTGAAAGGACTACAGTGTAAGCGTTTCCGAGACCTCCATAGGTCATGTTATCATTGCTTCCTACATGTCCAAAAACCATGTTACTAACGTATCCAGAAAGGGAAAATAACCTTTTTGCCAGCATTTATCCAGATGTACAAAGATCAAATATCCATCGTTTCCTGTATATCCAAAAAATGTTACCAGTGTTACCCAGATGTCCAAGGGTCATATTGCCAGCGTATCCTGGGTGTCTAACGGTCATGTTTTCAGGAATTCCAGCATGTCCAAAGACCAGGTTATGACCGTTTGCAGAAGGTAAAAGTTCCTTCCTACCAGAAATTCTAGGATGTTCATAGGTCGTGTTTATACGTTTTCCTGAAGGTGAAAGGACCACGGTGTCAGCGTTTCCCAGATGTCCAAATTTCATCTTAAAATCGTTTCCTGCATATCAAAAAACCATATTACACGCGTTGCCAGATGGTGAAAGGATCATGCTACCAGAATTTTCCGGATGTCGGCAGGTATGGGTGATGTTACCAGCGGTTCCAGGAGTGGGAAGGACCATATTGCCGGCGTTAACCAGATTTCCAAAGGTCATGTTACTACCATCGTTTCTTGCATGTCCAAAAATATTGTTCCCAGCTATTCCAGAGGGCGAAAGCACCATGCTACCAGCATTTTGCGGATGTTCAAAGGTCATGTTATCAGCGTTTCCAGGTGACAGGACCATATTGCCAGCGTTTCCGTTGCCGTAGTATTCTGGATGTCCAAAAGGCATGTTGCTAACATATCCTGGATGTCCAACGACCATGTTATCAGTGTTTCCAAAAGGTAGAAGGACCATACTACCATAATTTCCCGGTTGTCCACAATCCATGTTAATAGCTTCTCCTGAAGGTGAAAGGACATTGTTTCCAACGTTTCCCAGATGTCCAAAGCTCATGTTACTCCCGTTTCCTGGATGCCCAAAGACAATGTTGCCAGCGCTTCCAGAAGACGAAAGAACCATACTACCTGGATTTCCGGGATGTTCCAGAGCCATATTGGCAGCGTATCCGGGATATCCAAACATCATATTACCAGCGTAACTTGGAGGTCGAAAAGTCATGTTACTGGCGTATCCCGGATTTCCATCAACCATGCTGCCAGCGATACTTGAAGTTCCAGAGGCCATTTTATAAGCGGGTCCAGGATGTTCATATACCAAGTTACCTGTGTTCGATGGTGTTCGAAAAAGCAGGTTACCAACGTGACTTCGAGGTTGAGCCATCTATTTATCCAAAAATTCCTGTACACTAGCTTCCCAACTCATGAAGAAAATGTAAGCATACGCACCATTGCTGACTCCCCAGCCCAGTTGCTGGTAAAAACGCTAGAAGTTCCCCAGCTTGCGCACGGGAAAACATGATTCGCAGGCTTTCGCGATCGTGGGGCCCGCTAAGAATCGGAAACAAAATTAAGTTAAGCATCCCAAGCCAATATATAGTACAATATTGTATGAGACAACCTTAGCTTTGGGCTTTGGCTTTGGCTTAGCTTTCGGCTTTGGCTTCGGCTTCGGCTTCGGCTTCGGCTTCGGCTTAGCTTTTGGGGTGGGATCTAAGCCGCCGAACGGGCCAATTATGCCCACTGGCATTTTGAATGAGCCATCGCGCCGATACCAATCTGCCAAATTTATCGTCGCTTTTGGTTTCGGTTTTGGACCGGGTTTGCCTTTGATGCGCTAGAGATAGAAATGTCATATATGCCGCTGATGAGGTAAGCATAATCAATATTCCTGTTTAAGCATCCAGAGCATTCGTACTTGAATTAAAATTGTCTTATTGTTAGGAAAACGTTTTTATTTTACAATTATATAATAATTTTTTGCCCTCGGTTTAGTCTACCTTGGGTGTTTCGGATTTTAGTGGAGCACGTGGTGGAGGAGACGGCGGATCAACCTGGGTCATGTCCTCCCAGCTTCCGTTGGCGTGGACCAGAAAATGATTCCCTGTGTCGTCCATTAGTTTGAGCAGTATGTCGGCAATGTATCTATTTTGTGAATAAAAAAGATCACTTCCTTAGCTGTCGCTTAACTAGCGGTAGTTAGTAGTTATGCGACTTGTGACCTTACCCATCCACATAAATTTGCTTGTCCGTTATGTCAACGTTGCAAATTGGGCAGACCCGCTTCTCGCGGCGTGCAAAGACTCGCAGGAAAGATTCTCTGTCGAAGCACTGCAAATGCTTGCAACCCTCGGCGCGGCACGGCGTCTGGATCCGGGTTCTCGATAATGGGCACAACCGAGTCAGCTTGAAGGAAATCAAGTAAGAGTCTCCCCCCGCCGGATCCAACTCCACCAAGTTCTTAACTGCAAGGTCATTGTCCTTGTTAGAGTGACTTTGATAGGCGGAAGTACAGTTGGCCCAACGAACTCGGATTTAAATTTGGTTCTCCAAGGTACTTACTCATTTCCCTCGTTTCCCTCGGAGGCCTTGGTCTCAGCGGGATCACCAAAGGCGCCATTTCCTGCTTAACTCGCATTCCTCCAACTTGGTCCCAATCTGGAGAAACATAGACAAGAAACAGTTGTTTTATACAAAGGGTTTGTGTTAGGGTGGGACCCTTACCGGTAGATATGTTTACGTCTCTCTCTTTAAAAATAAAGTGGACGATAGGACTGATACCTAGTGGATAGGATAGGATAAGCGACTTCTCCAGATCAAGATGCGCAATGAAAGATAATATACATATATAACAATAGCACACGACTCCAGCTCTCAAATATGGTAATTGCTTACATTTACATTACACACGAGCAACTAATCCATATCCTGTTGATTAAACAGGCATTCTGACAAAGCGTAACTTGTAGCCATGTACAGATCGTTAGGAAGATTCTCTACGTGTTTCATCTTAATAATAATACTGCTCTCACGGCACTCGTGATAAAAGCACATTTGAATTGTAAGAGATTGGAAAGCGTAGCCTTGGCCCGGCGCCGCAAGAAACAACTGGGGCAGTGAAATGGGGCAGAGGCAGTACTTATTGACGGCGGCGGAAGTGCTTGCATAAATGCAAATACAAGCCGTCAGTACTGCTTTTCTATAGGCTAAAAAGGTGAGCACTACCTTTAGGTACACACAATCCGAAAGCTGCAACCTGCTAGTGTCAACCTATCTCGACTTTATCCCATTCCCATCAATGCTTGAAGCTGTAGGATCTGGAGTGTTGGAGTTAGTGCCATAAATCCGGTTTTGGGATCCGGATATTGGCCAGGATTTGAAATCCGGAATCCAGATTTACTAAATCCGAAATCTGGACTTGGTCTAAAAAACCAAGTAATTTTCTACCCTCAAGTACAATGCAATAATACACTCTCAAATGAAAAGTGATCGCTCGTATTATTCGGAAACCTTTCGCCTCCATTCATGCCACAAGTGCATTATACTTAAATGTTATGAACTGGTCGTAGCTGGTAGTAACTGTTTAAAGTCGACATCCTGTTTTAACTATCCCAGATTGAGCAGTTATTAGAAAGTCAGAGAAATGAAGCCAAGGTGTCTCAACCTGGAGACAGACGCAAATTGTAT
>JAQFZY010001834.1:0-13795 GCA_034696285.1 Hypogastrura burkilli | reverse complement strand
TTGAGTCATTTGGAGGGGGATCCAAATGCATACCCTACGGGAGTTAACTTTTCCGTATTTATTTACGCACACATCGTTTTGTCAAGGAGGGAAAAGTTATCTGCCCGTTCAGGGAATAATAGCTTCGCGTTAAGATACGTTAAGATTTGAACAAATCTGTTTTCTATCAGTTTACATAAAATCGTTGGTCTGTTTATATGTATATGTATATGCATATATATATAATATATAGGAACATATATAAACAATTTATTTAACCAGCATTTTTATATATATGTACGTATATCTGTCCAGGTGTAGTTGTTTAACTTGATGGTATCTAAATAATTCGTGCGTTTATACGTGATTTAAGATTTGGAATTATATTAATTTACATAGTATAGTTTTAAGCAAATTGGCATCAATGATTCAAAAACAGTTGATTTTGATGGAAATCATA
This sequence comes from Hypogastrura burkilli, assembly GCA_034696285.1. Lineage (NCBI taxonomy): Eukaryota > Metazoa > Arthropoda > Collembola > Poduromorpha > Hypogastruridae > Hypogastrura > Hypogastrura burkilli. Next base: position 13,356 of record JAQFZY010001834.1, on the reverse strand, counting down.
AAATTAAGCGAACAAGTTTCTTTTAAATTGTTGGTCAATGATTTTTGGCAATAACGTGATCTTATCGATAAACTGTAATTTGATCTTTTACATCATTCGATATTAAAAAATCATTTTCCCGTGATCTTGCCCATCCCGGTTTGTTTATAATCAGATGCGTTTCGATTCCGAACTCGCTTGGGCTTCGTGCAGAGGGTACCTAACATACCTAACACTAATATAATAGTGCTTTTCAGTAAGACACTTCCAAATGTAAAACTGCTTTGCGCTTAACGCTGAGGTTAACGTTTATCGCAAGCTTTGTTTCGCGAGTCGAGCGAGCTACATTATCATTACTACGACATTTTCCAGCATCCGGCAAAGTTCTTGAGACTTTTTCGCCTCTCCGGAAACAGAATACAATAACGCATATGCATGCCAGAAACGGTGCAAATGGCTTCCTTAAATTTTGGATATTGAAGAGACTATAAATTTTAATTCGGGAGTTGTTCGACACCCACCAAAACGAGACACTGGAAACGCCCCTGTCTCACCTGCTGCATTATAAGGCTTTGAGGTAGAAATATTCGTAGAAAGTGATTGTTGGGCCAACAAGAGGTCCTAGGTGATCCTGATGATGATTGTCAAGTCAAATAGAGAGGACGAGAACTGAGCCTACTGTAGTAATGAGCTTATTACGAGGGGAATAAGTACCTGTGGGCCACCAGTGAAGTGGCCGGTCCTCCAGTTCATTCAGGAGTACAATTTAGTTTTGGATAGACCCAAAGTTGGGCAGGTACCTATGCTTTGTATATTAAGAGCAGAGATGAAGAAGTCACCGGAAAGAGAGGCGTGACACGGTGTTTGGAATATCACAGAGCGGTCTGGGCCTCTTAATGTCTCTCTCCTCCTTCGGCCTCATTTTTGGAGCAGGGATTTTCCCATTAGGCCCCATTGCGTAGTGGGAGACCTCCGAGCTTCAATCTCATTAACTTCTTCAGGTAGTACTAAGAAAATTCGACGGAGGTTCTCAAAGTAGGAAATGAACTATAGAATTCTGATGAATTACAGCCCTTCACCTTAACAAAACAAAGATCCCCTTAGTACTTGGCTCCCTATACTCATGGGAAGGCGGAATGACCTTGTAGGGCTGTGTGCCCTGTAGTTGTAGTATCTCTACACGGACGGCTTCCTTTGGACGAATTAATTTGAAACCAGACTGGTTGGCGAAAGCACAGATAGTATCCCGATCCGCTCTTTCCAAGAGATCGAATTCCGATTCCGATATGCGTTCCATTTCCTGGACTTCCAAGGCAGGAAAATGGAAACGTTTGCCATATCGATTCCGATACCACTACTGTTAAACGTGTTTTAGTCAAATAAATCAAAGTTAAGTCCACTACACCATAATTTTCGATTAATAATCCGAAAAAATGAAATTATTAATTTGAATTCAGGTTGCTGCTGCCCCAGTAGTAGGTTCACAACCAATTTAGGACGGGACGAGCTTTATACATAAAATAGTTGGTCTTTCTGTCGCTGCATGTGGGAGGAAAATTTTCCGCAATCTTCAAGCTGGGCCGATTTTGATTAAATGAGACGTCAAAAATTTTATAATAATTATATCGAGAACCTATTACCCTAAATCTGAATTATGACCGTAGCCATATTAGTTGCGGTAAACGCATGGGAAATGTATGTACTAGGATTCGAGATCTCGAAATTTCGAGATTTCGGCCTTTTTATCGATCTCGTTATCTCGATATCGGGCACTGCAATCTCGAGATTTCGAGATTTTTTTTACATTGGTACATACATTTTTTACTTTTGTTCAATTTTAAACCAAGTTTAAAAAAAAGCTGAACTTTTTCTGCGCTTTTATCATGGCATATTTCTGCTGCCGTCGTTTAGTATTTTATTTCCAACCATGTGACATATTCAATACAAAAAGTAACCAGTTTCCGCAGTTATTCGTCTTGGGACTTGGGATTGAGTTATAGCTGTTAGCTGTTATATGCCAATGTTCATAATTGGTACTTGAAATTTTCTCTGGATTCTTAATTGAAAAATTACAATGACAAAAACTATTACTAGAAGTAATAATTGCGAGCTCTACATATACGTACCAATAACTAGAACCAAAGCTTAGTATTATTCTGAATATAATTTGACTTTTCATGGTTATGTTTGCATAATTAAAACATTAACAAAAAGTAAGAAATTAAAAAATCACTAGCCACTTGGATTATAAGCAAAACACCTATTTTTTCTGCAGTAAAGTCAAAAAAAGCCTAAGAATACAAAAGCAGATATCGCAAATAAAATTTTAAACATTTTATTGCAAAGGTATTTGAGTTTTTAATTTTCTAAATTAAAATCTCGAAATCTCGAGATCTCGTGAGGCTAAATCTCGAGATCGAAAAATCCTGAAATCTCGAATGCCCTAGTATGGACTACCTCATGTCGTAACCGGACGGGAAATACATACATGATAGTATGTCCGCGACGTCGAATTAATAAGACAATAGCGTCTTATCAAGTTTCGGCTTCCCCGTCCCTGCATCTTAAGATCGCGAAACTTGCTAGGAAGGACATAAAGACATAAGCTTTTCGTAAGAACATTCTCGACGTTCTGATCAGCTTATGCATGCCAATTTGAATTTTATTTATTTATTATTTTATGGTTATTGTTTATTTTGTTTATTATTGTTTTGTTTTTTTTACAATGCAATTTAACCTACTTTTCGTTTTGACTGTCAACAAGTATCCTGAACTCATGAGAAACTTTGCCATAAGGCACAAGATACGCAAGCTTATACATAGGTACACTAAATTAGTGTCATAGCTCATGGCAACCACACGTCATTCTTGCAAACAAGTTTTATTTCGCGGTTATTTGGTTAGTTTTGTTTTACTCAGGAACTTAGCGGCTTGAGAGAAGCAAACGTTTTTGCTTTCTCGACGTAGAAGGCACTTCTTCTGGGCATATCGTTTCAATCAGTTTTGCTTCTTTTACACACCTCAATTGCTGTAAGGCAGGTGAGTACCAATGGTTCATACTTCGTAACAAAGTTCGCCTGAACGTACCAGGATTTCCAAGCTACATTCTATTCAAATTTTGAACCCTTTGCTTCCTTACAGGTTACAGCGATCGTTCTCCATTGATTTTGATTCGCTAACACCCCTCGATTGCTCCGGCACGCAAGTACCAGACCTTCGTAATACGTTACAACTCCCAATATTTGACTATCCGAAAATTCCAAGCTAATCCTGTGAATCCTTCTGTTCCTTCCAGTAAAGATGGTGGCAGGGGAAGGACGCCTCCTGCCATTTTTGGTCCTTCTAAGCCTCACTTGGTCCCCTAGCCGGACTCACAGGCTCACGAACTGCTTCTTCCTTCGTGACCGTGGAGACTTGACGAGCTACGTTGTGGAGGGCGTCCTCCATCAGCGCAAGCCCAACGGGACCATAGACACAATCCAGGCCTGCCAGATCAAGGACGACTACCCTTGTCTTGCCGCCTTTGACAAGTTCGAGCTCGACGGCTTCTCTTACTTCTATCATGACGTATACCTCAAGGCCCAGAATTGGCATCCACGGGAGTCCCCGCGGAATGATTCCTGGTCAATCATACATTGGAGCTGTAGGAGCGGGACCTGCAACATTACTACCGGGAAATGTGCTCCAGGAACCCGCCCATCATTGGTCCTTAAGGCATACGAGAATCCGGCTCTAATGGGAATGATCGATGACACGGTGGGTCAGGGTCAGGAAGAAACAAATTATACTGCTACTCATAAGCCGGAGGAAGGGCCGCTCCCGATTTGGATTAAGGCTGGGCTCTCTGTTTTCAAACTTATTGGCTTAAGCAATTATTCCTGAACTGCGTCCTTTGCTGACTTTACCTACCACTACCACATACACTCTGTGTCAAAATTTCAAACTATGAATAATTGTTTCACTACGCAATGTGAAATTAATCATTAAAGGAATGGTCACTTTGAATATTTACGTTGAGACCAAACCTTCTAATTTTGGAATCAGCATGTTAGAAAGGCGCAGAAATTGAGTTGATATTTCCTATAAGGTATAATAATGAGTCGTTTAGAGTTTTCGTCATTTGTCACAAAAGAATGGCTTGAACTGGTATAAGTTAAACAATTACGATTTATACTTATTTAGCTAGTATTTAAATTATCTTCTATTGCATACTAAATAGTTTTTCCTCGTTAAATGAGTCCGTTGCGCTGTAGTTGATTAGGCTGAAATTAATAACGCATTGAATGTAAAGTAAGGAAGTGCTCCATACTCAGAAGTAAGGCAATTCAGTTTAAATTGTACTAGATTTCAATACAAATAGTAGTAGCAGTCGTTTTTAGCTAGTAAATATATAAATGTATCCAAATATCACATTTAAGTTTAGAGATCAATACGTATAGGTAGATCTAAATGCGTGGCTCCCAGGGCTTCCGAGCAGTTTAGACTTGCTAGAGAGGGATGAAGATTAAGATGCGTTCCGACAGCGGCCTGGCCTTCCCAACTGCAAATTGTTATTGTTTTGACTGGGAAGTAAGAGGAAGCCTGAGGAGGGAGGCTACCCTTCATCTGACGGGATCCGTAAGCATTTAAGTCAGTCCTCCCTTTGGAAGCCCAGCTTCCCACAGACACTCCTCAAAAACAAAAGTAAGTCCCGGAGTCCTTGTACTTTGCCGACCTGACGGAGGATCCCACGTGTCAATCAGGGAACGGTTACAAGGCCCCGGGGATTTGGGAGGATCCGTCTGACAGCCCAAACGAATTGTCAATAAAGGGATCCTTATCCATGTCCTGCCACGTCGTAGGGACCCCAGACCCATCTCATTTGGTTACATACATAGATGTGTCTCAATGATTAAGATCCCAGGTCAACAACTAACTGGTACCTACTATGTACGGACTAGTAATGCGGAGTTAATGACCTGCGCAGAGGACCTTTCGTTCACTATTTTATTTCCTATGCATATTTTTGGGAGGCGTCAAAGGATGGATGGAAGGAGGATCTGTCGGCTCTCCAACTTCAGAGAACTCTGCCCGCCTAATTGTTAGTTTGAGATGTGCTTGTAGTCCTGAGACCTGTGGGGTAGTTAGACACTACTACATAGATCTACCTCGTGTGGGTCATCTTATAATCGGGAACTGTACTAGGTGACTGGTCATGGTCCGTCTCTTTTACTTAATGAGTAATCGGAGCCGCGGGTTGGCGTCACACGACCTTTGGGCCATTTAGCCCAAGAACCTGTATGTACATTTCAGTGTTGAAAGGTAGCCGTAGACGGAACACAGAGTATACGTATATGTACGTCCACACATACCCACAACAAGCATTCGTAATGTAATGACTTGCGGAGAAGGATGATTACTCACTCCGCTCATCTCCACCTACTACTTGGCTCCGTCAATATAATTAGTGGCTTCAATGATCTGGAAAAAAGTGTGTTGATGTCTCGGAGCTCTGTACTTTGACCCACTACTATGCCACCCACAACAAATATATTTCCAAGCCTAAAGTGCGGATTCTGGCGGAGGAAATTAATATCGATCCTCACCGAGCCATAATGTATATTGCCCAGGCTACATCACACGTAGAAACGTAGGGCTATCTAACCTGACCTAATACGTAGTTGTAATGATTTCGAGCCCATGAGACCTCCAAAACTCGGCCGTCTCAAGTACGCTTAAACGCTCAATTACTTGGCTGGGGTCCAATGTTTCCTTTCTTGAAGGCGTTTGGGCGTCATGCTCAACTAATTATCCGTCAAGATCCATAAGGGCTCGGCCCTTTACCGACTCTCCTCTCCTTTCACACAGTATTTGCTTTAGCCGACACAGGCCGCGCCTCCTAAGTACCTTATTACAGATTGCAGTTACTACAGGTGGGCCAGGAGCGGCAGGCTGGGGCTACAAAAGCAAATAGATCCAATTTCGGGCAATGGGACTCGGCCCTCGCCCACTGGAAGCATCCCTTATCTATGGAAAATCTGACACGGAACACCTCTGCACTACTATTGACTTAACCTCATATTCTTTTTCTTTTTAGAAATGTGGAGCTTACGATATATTTCGGTGATCCACAACTTGCAGCTTATGCTTATGACAACACCTTATGTACTGTAGTGAAGGACTTTAGTTAAGGACAGGAGAAAGCTGTACTACACATTTAATCGTCATTGCGGCTAGGTGAAACATTGTTCACTCATGACATGACAATTAAATATCAGTGAATACCCAATTTCGCATGAGTCCTAATCCTTCCCGCCTATTAATTAGCATACTAGAATACAACTTTTCTTCCTTAGTGTGAATAAATGAATGGTTTGTTGACCTTGGCCTGATTGCCGGAAATTCGGAACTCGTAATGGCAATCTGAAGAAGTTTGAGTCCGATATGTTAGGTAATATTGTAGTTGACAATAAACCATGTATTTTAATTTTTTAATTAGCATAAAATGCAGATGAACTTTGTGAACCGTAAAAACCATACATTGATAACTATGTATAAGTAGATAATCAGCTACTCTTTTCACTCTTAATTATTACTAATCAGTGATTGAGCAACACAAGTGATTAGTCCTGCAGGTCCATTAGCTACTTCCAATACCATCTAGTAACTGTTGTGACGCAATCCATGCCTTCACATCGCATTCTCAGACGGTCAACCATCGTCATATCAATGAGGCAGTCTAAGACTGGGCCGGTAATAAAATTTACACAATGCATTTCCAATGAAGATAACGCAGTAGCATATCGGGTTGCAGGTTTTTTATTTTCTTAGCTCAATTCCTGGGAAGAATCGTACAATGCACTACTTTCACATCAGCGCCATATGCAGGATTGACAGTCCCGCAGAATGTACACCTGAGTAGCAACTGGAATTGTTTAATACCAGCTAGGATTCCCAGTCGTAGTTCTCATTAAGCCTTTTCTTACTGCACCAAACTGACTGAGTTAACTGGAGAGTCTCCATAGAGCCCAAAGCTAAATTAGGCGCTATCTAAGAAAAATGGCATCCGCTGAACCTAGCGCCCGCCGCCGTCCCTCAATTGAGTCACTAGTAGTTATGGCTCAGCTCCGGCTATACAAGGAACACCTGGCTGAAGAAATGGAAGAGGCCGGGAAAATCCTCGGACGGAACGTTCTAAACGTCTCCAAGACTGAGAACAATTTGCTTATCCTACGTAAGTGGAATAATAGAAAATTGTATGGCATAATGTTGGGAAAGTCCATACTATTTCTATGTATGCATAAAATGAGCAGGTCGTAAATACGAGGCCTATGACCTTCGGTGGGAGCGGATGATGTGTAGCCCGGTATTTGATACCTTCGACACGTTCAATTGTATGCAGCGGAATTTGGAGAACATTCAGGTGAGTAAGTGAGTGCATAGCTGGTCAAGACTTTACGTTTACTAAGGAAAAGTCAAATTAGTTTGTTAGGACTGATATATGCATTATTATTTATTACATATAATTATATTTCCAAGCTTATTTCCAATCACAAACATGTACTCTATAGGAAGAAATAAAGGAGGAGACCGAGTTACTTTGGACCCTTCGGAGACGCGTACCCAAACTGTAAGTCTAAGTCCCCAATAACCAAATGTTTGAAAGGATTAGCTGCTAAAATTCAGATTGCTGTTCTTAAATAAAGCCACAGGAAGGAAGGGGAATATGATTATATTGAGACTTCAGGAAGATATTAGATAGGCTCTCGAGCCTTGTCCTTTCTGGCACAGGCAGAACACAGCACACAGCCCTGATGTCAATATGGTAGAACCTAATCAAGGCTAAATCCGTCTTGTATGCTTACCTTGACTCCTTGTTTCATTGCAGTGAACGCAACGTCAAGCATATTTTGAGTCGCCTGGACATGACAGAGGACGTTATTCATGCCGAATCTAACGCTGACTTCTTTACCGATGACTTGGAAGACACTAACGAGATTCGGCGAAATTTCTTCCAGATCTTTGACGTCTCCTGGGACGAAGCATCTGCAAATAAGGAGAACAAGCGAGCGGTTTTCTGCGGCCTCCTCGAAACTGTGCTCATCAAAGCAATAATTTATGCTTCAGATTAGCTCATCCTTCAGAGGTAAACTCTTCAATTCTAAGCTCCTGACATTTAATGAGACCTAAAATACTGAGTTCCGCGTAAACAAAACAAGTATTAAATACAGGCTCTTCTCGAGAAAAACTGACTTATTCCTGGATTAGGTCCCGTATTAAAGCCCTGAACTAACAGAAATCTTGGTTCCGGTGTGTCACAAAAGTACTTTTCGTGGCATAAAGTGTACCCACTTTCCGCTCAGAGCCTTAATCTTAAATGATTGGCGAATCCTTGTAGGTATATGTTAAATGTTTTGGCTCGTGGGAGTGAGAGACTACACGGCTTGCAGGTTGAGCAAAAAAATGAACTTTGCCCTCCTTGCTACTTTAATTGTGCATAGGAGTACTTATACTTCTGGAAGGGGAATTCATAGGGATGAGAACAAGAGAAGTAATTTAGTTAAAAGACAAGAAACCTGATTCGAACCAATTCCGAAAGTAATGTTTAGGAGGAACGGGTGATCTAGAGCTCCCTTGAGGATTCGGAAGACCCTTCTCTGGCTCATATGCAAGTAAAATGATACAGTATAGTTGAGGCATATGTCGTAGATCTAACTACTTTACGCCATTCCGGATCCTGTAGGTATAAAGAACCAATACGAAGATGGAATTCGGAGCTTCTGTAAAGTGGACAAAGACTTTGAACTTTGAAACGTTCAAATTGGCGAAATAATTGGTGTACAATTAGAAAATGAAATACGGGTAATAAAGATTTGTCAAGTGTCGGCGTTTATACCTTGAACCATACTGTTATGAAGTGTTACAGGTTTTTAATGTTTTAGTTCTTTCTGTAAATGTAAGTCCAATTTCAAGAGGGCAGATAATGCATTTTTAAATAGAAAAAACAAGCATTTTGCTTACATTTCCAAATACCAGACCAAGAAGTTTTCAATTAAAAAAAAAATTAAATTCGGGGAGTGTAGTATTACCTATCAGGGGCGTGTCTAGCTTTGAATTTCGTGAGGGTTCCGCAAGTTTGAGACGCTTAACGGATGGAATTTTTTTTATATTTGGTACCCCGAAGCGTATTAATTTTGAACGTTTTCTGGCTCATAAATTGTAAGTAGGTACTAGTCGAATTTACAAGGAAAGATCCCCATGGGCAAAAATGTTGAAGTTTGAGTCCCGAGAAATATGAATTTTCAACGTATACCTGCTGATAAGTGTCAGTAAGGGGAAATATGAAAATGTTGACAATGATTGTGAACAAATTATATTTTGTCGAACATTTCGGAACTGCGATAGGGATCCCATGTCCCAGGTGCTGGATACACTCATGTTACCTATTGTAATATAAACCATGTTAGTAATTGACTAAACATATATCTGAATTAGCATTAAAGCAGTACTACGTAGAAAAGGATCTAATTTAATGAATCATTTACAGGGATCTACGACATGACTCCATGTATAATACACGGTGTCTTCTGGGCGCGATAGATACATTACAGTATTTGTTTTCATTTTCTGCCTAAACTTTTTAAAACACGGAGACTCGAAAATTGTTTTTTTTTTCTTGCCGTGCACACTGGTAGAGCCAGGGCTAAAGGTCTAAGACCAAGAATCAGAGGGGCAGATGATATAATACATAATATGCCTCAGTATAGGTACATACAGATACATTATGTATATAAAAAGGAGTCGGGATTCGGCTTGTTATGTTAAGGAAAGGCTGCTCTGGCCCTAGAATCCTTTTCCCTATTTTCAGAGAACACAACTACGAAGAATTTATTGACGTTTTTTCTGTTTCAAAGATTTGAGAAGAAAAAAGTTGTAGTATAAACAGAGTGCAGGAGGCAGAAGAAACAAACAGGGAGATTGGGGATATTATATGGGTTATTTTGGGGTGAAAAATAATAATCTCTCTGTGTGGTTTCACATTAAGAGAGCCTGCTGGTCTTTAAAAGGTGAGCTCATCCGCGCAGGGCACATCTTCTGTAATATACTGAACAGAGTATTGGTCGGACTGTACGGTTTACAGGCTATTATGTACAAGTAGGTTCGAATAAGACAATAATTTTTCAGTTTTATCTTGAAGGGATTGGAGGTCGGATGAGGTAAGTTCCGGAAACTGGGATTTAGCAGAATAGCATTCCATGCCTTGCTGTCATGCAGTTATGTGTTAATCTTTAGAAAATGACATGGCGTCACGCCAACAAAAACAACTAAATAAAGCCATTAATTCGGACATTATTTTGGATTTTTAGATACGTCTACTTACCTGTGACGACGAAGATTAATTTCTTCCCATTCTGTGAGTAGATTCTGTGTACTTTTAATTGGAATTTGAAGTTGACGTTTTCAGTAAAAGAAACTTAATAAATATACTAATTCAAATGTGCGTAATACACGCAACACGCCTGCTTTATTCAAAACTATTTCATAGATGTTTAACCGGTGGCTAAGAATTTTAAGTTTGAGATTTCTTCTATTTTAACAAGACGCGTGTATGGATAGGATATATGTATGCATGTACAATATACTTACACCTTAACCTCCTTTTTTAGCCTATTGTCTTCGTCTTCCTTTTATACGATGACTGCTATAGATCAATTGCAAAATCAATTAAATTCAATTCAGTTGCCTTTTAGACGTAATTGACCCTACCTTCAATTATAGGGTGCAACACAATCAGGCTTGGCTAAGCAAAGCACATGTTCCACTGAACCAAACAATGTATTTAATTGGTATAATGGATTTTTGATTTTGAATGAAATTACGTACTTGAACTCTCGTTAATCATTTAAATCCCATTTTGATTCCGACAAATGTATATGAACATATTTAAATTAACCGAAGAAGGCCTCCTAGTTCTTTCTCCTAAATGCCAGCCTGAACTCCGTATAGGCCGACTACTTTCTTCCTTGAAACTGGATTTGAGATGGATCCTCTGTAGAGATCCTCAATATTCACGAATACCGACTCCGACCTGCCATGCCCATCCGATCACTCAAACTCAAGCCCTGCGTAGCGGCTGTAGGTAGAGGCCAAAGGCTTGCGTAAGCTCTCGAGCCTGAGCCTTCCGAGTTGATCCTTTGAGCTCCTCCAGCCCAATGAGGCCCGTAAGATGAGGGATCGAGGTGGAGTCAGGCCAAAGATCCGTTTCGGCCTGCCTCCCCTGCATCTCTCCAATGACTTGGGCCCAAAAACAATGAGCTGCCGCTCAACTGATTCCACAGAATTAGTTCTGGTTCAGCTTGCAGTGTTGGAAGATGCGGACCTGACCTGCTCCCACACTCCGGCCCGTTCAAGTAGTATTCAGGATGCATAGTTCAGCGGGACTTGGGGAGTCCCCGCCACAGCCTTCCGCCTACTCCGAGTTCATCTGGTGTGGGCCTTCCGGGGACGAGAACTTTCCGGAGAACTATGTCCCAAGCTCGGGGTCACCGTCCAGCGGGACGGGGCTGGTTCATCCCTACTACGAGTTCCATGGGCTGGAGGGCGGGCCCGTCCCGCCGCATCTCTTGCCGGCCGGCGGACACTACGTGGGACATGGGACGGGGCCCGGCGGGAGGGACGGGGACGACTGTTGCTCGGGGAGCGGGGGAGAGTATTATGGGCCCTCCGGGGGCTCCCCGATCTATGGGCCGTGGAACTATCACTCCGCCGCCCTCCAGCTCCATCAGAGCCTCAACGGGCGGAATAGTCCGGAGCTGGACGAGGAGGATGGCCTTCAGTCCCCGGGCCAGGCGGGAGGCGGGATTGGCGGGGACATTCTAGTCACGGGCGGACCGAGGCCAACCATTAGGAGGCGGAATACGGCAAATAAGAAGGAGAGGCGGAGGACGCAGTCAATCAATAATGCCTTTGCCGAACTGAGGGACTGCATTCCGAATGTCCCTTCGGATACCAAATTAAGTAAGCTAACCTCGATTCCATTTCTACCGTCAATTCACAATTGGGGGACTTAGCTGCTTTCACATCTAAGATAAATATCAAATAATAAAGTTTTTCTTCAGGGGACTCATGCCCACTTTTAGCATGTACAATAGAATACTTAGATGATGAAGTCAAAATCATAATATTAACTAACGTGTAATGGTAAGTGGGAACGTCATACGCTGTGCGGGTTCTTCTGGGGATGCGTAACAATTTGAAAAATGCTTAGTTCTAATACCTGCTGAGGATTCTATGTAATGTAGTTTACTAACGAAGGATCTGAATTCAGATCCTTACAGTCAATGGGAGATAATTCATAAATAAAGATTTAGCTAATAATTTTTATTATGGGCGATAATTAATAGTTATTTCTGCAATGTCGGAATCATAAGTATTGATTCCTTTTAGAAGACAAGAGATTCAAGCTTTAATAGTAGGAGCTTTTTAGCGTGAGATACATTTTAGAATTTGTATCTTGGAACCGAAATTTGATGAACTACTGTACCTATACAAGAGTATTTCAATAGCAAATCATGACTGAGCCCTGTTAATTGTCGACATGTCAATCCGGATGACTTTATTCGTTGAAAACGCTATTATTACATCTGTTGTTAACGGCACTCGGTTGTATTAAGTATTAATGTACAGTACATAATTCAGTAATCGCCCATCGTAGTCCGTGTCACTCACACAAATAAATACATACGTAGTTTATTTTCAGCTATTACTCCTGATTATAAAGAAACATATGCAATATGAGTAAGTAATAAGCTACAACCTACACAAGGACTAGAGATGCTCAATGTCTGATTCAGGTCCAGGAATCGTAATCGTCATCAGAATTTCCCTTTTATCAGAATCGTACAATAGGCTGAGCGGGTTAATGCCTTATAAGCTAGAAGGAGGAAATACTGCCGAATGCATTGTTAGGGGATGCTATAGGACTTGTGTCAAAGTCAACGCCGTTCACCAATATTATCAATATTGTCTGTATATTAAATACGGTTTTTGTTAGTTAAAAGGTAAAGACTCATTGTGATGTTGCAAAAAAGGGTAGCCTGTTCCCATTTTTTAAGTGCTGAGTTACATACGATTATATGCTCGTTTTGAATATCTAAGACTACAACATATGCATATCTACATCAACTGCTTTACTTCTATCCTTTTTGGTTACATGAATTTCTTCGAAAACGTAGTTTTTTTTTAGTCATAAATTAATTAAAGGCTTAATAGTCGCAGGTATATAGAAAGTAAGTAAGTAGATACTTCATATCGCTATACTTTTTTTTTTCTCCTGCATTACACTTAAGTTAGATATCCTCTTTAACGTATCAATATGCTGTTCAAACAACTGCGATT
>JAQFZY010001833.1:0-13800 GCA_034696285.1 Hypogastrura burkilli | reverse complement strand
GAACTTGGACTTCGTATTGGGCATAACTTTTTGCTGGCGGAGTTTGGTTGGCGTAGGTTGAGAAATGCGTGCTGTAGGTTCGTGACGGTGAAAACTGTCATAATATTATATTGGTTAGACTAGTCGATGGAAACAAAATGCATACTTGTGTTTAAAAAGATAGACAATCGAAAATTCAAAAAAAAAAATGCACTACAAAAAGTGCAAGACTACCCTGAGCTTAAAGGTTCACTAGAAAGATAGAAACAAGTTTAACCGAACACAAGTCTAATTTTTGTGTCCACGAAAGTCCTCCGCGGTTACTATTTACTGTGTACAGTAGATGCATATATCAATTCATGTCAAAATACGCGTGGAGGACCTGAAATGCGACACAAATATTACACTTGTGTTGGGTTAAACTTGTTTCTATCTTTCTAGTGAACTTATAAGCTCAGGCTAGTCTTGCACTTTTTTGTAGTGCATTTTTTTATATTTAGAATTTGAGTTCGGTCATAATTCATAATGTAAGCAATGTGAACTGCTACGCATTACTTTAATCTTTGTTCCTTCAGCTAATTAAATCGAATAAAAGTGGATCAAGGCAATTAGAATCCATTTTATCCGCAAATTCAACAGGGTATCCTAGTATATGTGGCTAATTCAGGATGATAGCCACGCAATGCTAATATTTTTACCAAAAGGTGGTATATCTTATGTCTTGTCTGTCTGTATGTCTGTCCGTCTGTCACAAAGCATGAGACCAGCGCCAACCTCCTATTAAAAATGAACGTACCTACATTGCATGCTTTGAGTTAGAAGCAATAGCGACGCGCGTCTCACGTAAATCCAATTATTAGTATATAGTAATCTGGAACAGCAAAAACCCGTTATTTATGAATCCATCGGGCGTCACACGTATGCGCGCATCAGTTATATTTAAACTCGTACTAGGTGAAGCACACTATCATATATGGTATTTGCAAGTTACAGACTGTTGAAGCAAAGAATAAAAGACTTAAATCTGAGACCGCGTTTTTTTCTTTCCTATCCAAACAAGTTTCACTATTGGCCTATTAGTACTTATGTTACGTTGGATTGCATTTTTTGGTCAGTTATACATTTGGGTCCCAAGCTGCCGAAAGAACTTTTTACTTAACATTTACTTAGCAATGAAACATGAAACAAATAAACTAAACTATCGTTATGTATGTATATGTATTATGTGTGTTTTGTAAAATAACTATTCAGCTTTAGTATAATGCCATAGGGAAAAATTCTCTGTAGGCATTAGAAAATAAGCTTTTAATATTTCTTTTAATATTTTTATTCAATCAATTCAGTATCTGATTGTCTACATATCCTCTTACTAGTAAGTTTAGTCTATGTACTATTAAAATTATAATGAATTATTTTTGTTATAGTTTGTAAAGGAAAAGGAAAGCATCGACAACTAAAATTTGTTAGTAAATCTCAAGATAGAATATTAATGTGTACAAACACAATAGGTTTCATTATTCGGCTATTACACCTTTCCGAACTACTATAGACTCTATCATTTGCGCTTGTATTGGTTACTAAGACTTTAAATCGAACCTATTAAATTGTACAGTAAGTATATTCCTTAATGATACAACCTCACATAATAAAAGAATAAAACCCGACAAAAATATATTCAGTTCCTACTACAGATTATGGTAGGAGTGGTAAAATTAAAAATTGTAATTTGCCCCTATAGGTATTGCTTCCTTATGTATAGTAGCACATAGAAGCCTGTTTTTGGACTGAAGTCAACTCTCTATTTCATTCCTTCCTTCCTTCCTTTCCGTTGCATGACTTGGCCATTGTCCGAGTTGTAATTAGAATGAGATTAGAAGACATTAAAAGGAGCCTGATTAGCATCGGCGGCCAGATCTCATTACGGCACTAATTTCCTGCCATTCCTGTTTCAAAAGAACGTAAGTTCGTATTAATATTATACAATGGCTATTTTGGAGCCAAATAATTCCCAAAATAAACTTTCATACGCTTACCCTGGGGTAGTAAGTTTGAACGTGATTCACAATTTTCCCGTAGTTCATTTTCTCCTGGGCCGTGCACGAGCTACAGTTCGTACTTGCCACTTGTGGGATTATTCCTGTACAAATATGGAAATTAGCGGTTTTACTGGGTTCTTGAATTTACATATTTCCTTTAGCAGGAACTCTCGAATATGTATGTAGGTACCTTGTCATTTCTTATCATGTATGAAATACGTCTTATTATATTGAACACTATGAATGTCTTACTTTTGAGCTCCTGACCAATACGGTCACATGGGCCCTTGCATGACAAGCATCGTATTTGTCTTTGGACAATGACTGGGTTCCCGAGCATTTGGTCCAAGTTCACCCTGCAAAACAAATTAAATACGAAGTTTTAAAATATACTACATAAGTACCAGTAAGATTTCTGAAAAAGCTTTATGGATCTTTCCGATTTCCATGTGCACGTGCATACTTATTGGAGCATGAATGGAATATTGATTCATATTGATACTGAAAACTATTGAATTCAAAATTCAACAGAGTTTTCGGAAAAGTACAGGAAATGCGTCTACGCTGAAGGTTAACACTATATTAAGTATTGAGATATCGTAATTAATACATATACATATATGCTTACGTTGAAATATTGGAGCGAATTATTAAAGTCAAAGGATTTGCAGTTATTAACAGTAATATATATTATTTCATTTGTACGTCAATTGAAAAAAGGAAGATTTTATCTAGCTGTAAGTAAAAATAAATTGAACTAACCCATCAAAAGAACCAGCAGCGACGGAGCTGATGACTCCAGTAATCACCAAAAGGACTAAGAATTTCTCCATTTTTATCTAATTATGCCTGTTGAACTTCTGAAATAAATGCCCAGGACTGTGGAATCTGAGTATTTACGGAGAACTCGGAGAGAAAGGAGGCTTTTCTTTTGTGAAGTGTACTCAAGGGCTGAACTGGAACTGAAAGGTTCTGTGGCAAAGGGCCCAGAAAATGCCCTACATTCAGGATTCAGGGGTTTGCATACTGTTTATTTTTATGATAAGGGACAAGGTCGAGTCGAACAATGGAAATCCCAGGTTCCTCATTTCTGGACCGTATCCTCTTTCTTTGTATTTTCTAAAAGGCAAACCACAATTGTCCATTCCAGCAGGCAACTTATATGTAGTTATAATACTGTAGTATCTTACCTTACCTACATTATCTAGTATTCTTCAGCAAACAACGTATATCAGATAGGAGAGAATCATGACATTTTTGACGTGCGCTGACTTTCTAGTTTTAAACTCACCCCCCGCCCTTTCGACATGTTGAAAGAATTGTACCCCTAAAAACAGTTAATTTTTTGTTTATGCCTCTTTCTAATGCTGGCAAAATAAGTATTATGGCTCAGTGGAATATAAGTCCAAGGAAAGATGGCCTGACCAAAATAATTTAATCTTCCAGCTCCAGCAGTGAAATAACTCAGTGTGAGATGAAAATATCCAATCTAAAGCCTAATTCAACTGAATTAACGGCTTCAATCTTACGAGTTTCTGCTTGTCTTGCATTTCTAACTGCATACAAAATATAAAGTAGTTATCTAAGCGTGTGTAGACGTTATGTAAGAAGTACAGTATATTTCCGGTCCCTCAAACAAATAGGAAATGTTTAAAGAAATACTGCATTCCTTCTGGAATGAGCTACTACATCCGATTAAAAAAAATTACAATTGTATCATCTTTACACATTATAATTACTCATACACGTATAATCGCTCAAAAAGTTTTGACAAATAGCTTACTTTTTGACCCCTTTCGAAACTTCCTCCGGGGTACGCCCATGCGAGAAATCCTGTGGACCTATATGTAGAGCATGGATCACGGGGCTTCTCCGGCTTGCGGTCGAGCTACCTTTATACTTGAGCTGTTGACCTTTTAAAACTTTACAAAAAGCTCATATTTTTTTAAAAATCCGGAATGTCGTCATAGAAATCCCTGTTGCATACGTTCTTGTGTTCAATGAATAGGGCTACGTACGAAACGAGTGAACACAATGTTATATGGTATTGGATTGCTATATGTACCTATAAATAGTTAACTTAGTAAGATGTAGCGTACCTATTGAAATTGGGTACAGTAAACTATAATTCTGAAAACTGAAAGTACTCCGTGTAGCTCTCTACGTCTCTACTGTGATGTGACCTTCTGGATTCCCATAAATTACTTATTCTATTTTTACTATTATTTGGAACGGGCCCTTTCCCTTCTGACGTCATTACTAGTAGGTACCTACAGGTCAAACATACAATATCCGATAAATACACAAAACTTGTAACCGTCGTGTATACATTACGCAATATGCTGTATCTACCAGCATCCTGAGTTGCAAAATATGTAGTAGGTACTAAACGCAAGCTCAAACACTCAAACTCAAAGAAATGCTATATGAAAGAATCCAAATAGTTGTGTAGTTTAGGTTTACTATCTACTACTTTTTGATTTTAAAAAACGCTAACCAATTTTAATCTAAAATATAAATAAAATATAAAAAGTAACCAAAAACTTGCCTCGGACTTTTGCATTTATGTATGTTTACATACCTTCACGTTTTGTATAAAGCTTTACAGAAACCGCTCTATGAACTTCATGAGAATGAGCCTAATGCATTTATGTAGATTAATGGTATGACGATAGCAAAAATAAACACAACTGGTTCATAATAACATTCGACGAATTGGTTACGAACCATTTCTGGTTTATTTACTTCAGCCAACAACATGAAAACCTAAGTTAACTAACACAAAAATCGTAATGTCAACTATAATACAGTGTGGAAGCCAAAGCCCCGCGGTTCATTCTGCCTTCACAGAAGACACTAAGAAGCCTATAATACCCTCACGGCTCAATTAGGTCTCTAAACAATTAGAAGGAAAATAGTGTAAACAAAAACTACTACCCATTACATGTAAATACAGCTTTTAAACCATTACTGTACCCCAAGGGAACA
Organism: Hypogastrura burkilli; assembly: GCA_034696285.1. Taxonomy (NCBI): domain Eukaryota; kingdom Metazoa; phylum Arthropoda; class Collembola; order Poduromorpha; family Hypogastruridae; genus Hypogastrura; species Hypogastrura burkilli. The sequence goes on along the minus strand of JAQFZY010001833.1, from coordinate 8,797 downwards.
TTTGAAAAAAATGTTAAGATTATACAATTTAAATAGTAGATACTGTAAGGTCTATAACAATAGATTGGGAAAGCCCGATATGTTCTTATTTAATTTGCCTTATATAATTTCAATTCTGAATCAAATCTTAAACTCCTTGAGTCCGAGAGTAAAAGCGTCTCGAATCCATCTCCTGTCCCTTTGCATTGACCAAAAACATAAACTGCCCTCAGCCTCATAAAACATATTATGCTGCAAGATTTAGGTCAAAGTGGGTTCGCTCAAAGGAGTTCACCTTCACTTTCTTTTGAGGATCCTCGTCGACAAAGGGTTGAATAGGAATAACCTCTCCATTTGAATACATAAATATATACCTAGTAGTAGTAGGAGGAGGCCTGGGTCTGATTCTCATCTTCACTGTAATCCGTTTGTGCATAATGTATGAGATGCCGTAATAGTTATTTAGTTAGCATAATATTAGGGAACTTGGCGGCCCAGGGGTAACTGATTGAAGTCATTTCAGTACAAATTAATAGTAGGAGAGTCTGGTCATAATTTATACGGATTGGTGGTGGTATTGGGGAAACTTGAGGATTTAGCCCTTCTTGGCCGCCTCCTGAGCCTTCATATGATCTGCAGCGAAGCCCTTGATGATTGAGCCGACCTCATCAATGGAGATTTTGCCTACGGTTGGGACCGGTACAGCCAGGGCTGGATCCACAGAGGGTGCATTCGGATCCGGGGCAACCGTGCTCACTCCCTCAACCTTAATTCCGAACTCGCTCTCGAATCGGGCTACCTCAGCGGCTGAGATTTGCTTTCCACCCTAGATTTAATTTAAAAAAATCTTGTTAGGCTAGATCCAATTAAGTTTTAAATATCATATTTTAGAAGAGAAAGTTTCCATTTACCTGGAACTTCTTGACCGCATCCTCCCATTCCTTGGGGTAGTTCTGTTGGATGAAGGCCACGAGCTTTCCAGCCTGTTTCCTTTGCTCGGGGTTGCAGTTGCGGCATTGGTTGGTTAAGAGCTCAGGGATCGTGACTGCAGGTAATCAAGAAAGTAAAATTTAGTATACTGTAGTAGGTAGGCCCTGTAATGGAGGCACGAGGCCAGGTGGGCTCGAGGAAGGAAGGATATTATTGCGTAATAGGATTATTACGATTTACTGGTCTGGCAGTTCTTTGGTTGTTTGCCAATTAGTTGGGATTGTCTTACTTTTGAGGTATTTGCCGATCCTATCACAGGGTCCGTTGTAAATTACACATTTAAGCTGGAAGGAGACTGCACGCGGATTCTGAAATAAATAAATAAACATATATTTTAGAACAGTTAGTGTGGTATGGAGCCCTTCATAATAAAACTATAGGTAAAGTCTATTGCATCTACCCGTTGCAAAATAAAGTCAATTGAATTGTATCCATTTGTATGTACATAGTAGCAACATAATGTGCATTCTTGTGCCTACTTTGGCATAAACTATCTAATAAAAAGAACTCTGTAAGTACCCTAGCCAATTCCTGCACAAATCGACTTCGCCATCGTTACTTAAAAACATTTAAATAGTTTAGGTAATTGTATGCTGCAAAAAGGCAACGTAAATAAGTTTGATTTTAAGCATTTTGCTTAATGCTCCCAAAAATATACTTGGAGGATAGGTTTACAAATTTAATTGATACCAAATCTCGATAAAATGAATTCCCTTGATCAACAAAGTAAAGGCAAACTTAAATTACTAAAGTTTTCGCCGGAAATGGCTCATACATTCTCTAAGTCGCTCTTAGGTTTCAATGCCTGCTTAAATTAATCAAATAATTCCAAAATAATAAACAAGCTTACCTTTAAGTAGTTTTCGAAATTGACGTTCTGGAATTCTCTAGGAATTGTTTGTCTTCGGACCCGGAGTGAGCCAGCCTGGGCAAAGGCAAAGGAAATGGCGAGCACCACGGCGAGGACGAGTAGCGTTGGCTTCGACATCTTGTCTTAGCTTTTAATTACGTAATGTGTCGACTCCTTCTCTTCGTGGCGTAGACGGAAGGAAGTTGTTAAACTGTGCACGGGAAACAAAAAAGGGAATAGAGATTGTTGTTTCTCGCAAATTATAAGTGGAAGTGAGTTAGTTTCAATAGAGTAGAATTGAATGTAGGGGCTTGGGTCCACCTACGTCCGTTATAGGCTCGGCTAAATACTATAATTAACACTTATGGACTTTGGCTCTACCTTAGGTCTCGTGTGGACTGTCAGGCTCTGTTGGCTGGTGCTGGAGACAAAGAGATAGGCTTGCAAAATTATTCTTTGGCGGACGAACTCTTGCCGAAATTCTCTTTGCTAAAATAATGAACTTGGACTCACGCTCGTCCTACACTTTTATATCAGGCCGAAAAGAATCCAATTGTTGGTTGAGTTTTTTTTTTGCATCTGCAATGGGCGAGTTGTTGGATGTAGTCAAGCGTTTTTTCCTTCTTTAGTTATCTGCACGGAGGATGGATGATGGGATGATGACGGGAGATGAGGAGTAAGCCAGTCTCTGCGTCATTTCTGCAAAGTATGGCGTAGGGCACAAAATGCGGTGGAAACTGACCGACCTCTTACAAAAAAATTGGCCCATCGAAATCCAGTCTCAATATTCTACATAGATTCAGTAGGCTGATAGGCTGGCTCCTTTTCCCTTTAGGCCCCAAAAGAGCCTTTGCACTTATTTTACATAATGCAGAATTATCAGGGCTTGATTTAAGGCTGAGCTGGGGCTTAGCACGAATTAACGCAAATTACCTTACGTGGAAACAAGGCCTTTCCACTTAATTACATACTCTGTAGAGTCGAGATTTATTTAAAGTTCGTGGAACAGACTATTGGGTTCCGTGTCCGTTGGAATAAGCCTCAATACCGTAACAGGCTTAGCCTTACAGCTTGAGCATAGCGCAACATGGCTGATCATCTTCATAAATCTTGGGATTTGTCCCTAAGTGTAATAATTACAGTGTATTGTGGCTTTAAGAAGCCTAGAGTCCGCCTACAAAATAACAGGAAATAGCTAGCACCTGGCCTGACCTTAGACTAAGATCCTCTATTGTTCTAAAGATTTATGATATGACACCTTAGCTGTAATTACTGGGAAACTTAAGTGCTAGGTCATTAGTATGTAACTAAATACGTCACGGCTCATCTTAAAAGTCGGTATTTTACGTAAACAATAAATGTTGTAAAACACGTTATCCTAGGTTTATTTGAAGTAGCCGTCCCCAATATATAATCAGCATTTAAATTGATACCGCACTGAAACTATGCCGGTTTGGCTCCCAGTTAGATTTCGGTTAAACTTGGCACAATTAATGAACTAGACCTCCCGCCACAATGTGTAAACGGACCTCAAAGCCGTAGTACGCTTTTTTAACCCTCTACGGGTCACCAAAAATACGCATGTGCAAAAATTGACCATCATTTGAATTCGGTTGAAACTTTGCATACTTATAGAACTTGACCTCCTGAACAATTGGAGTCGACGCCATAAGACGTCTCCTTGATCCTATACGGGTCACTCGGGTAAAAAAGGCCCCCAGATGCATTTCGTTTAAACTTAGTACACTTATAGATGTTGACCTCCTGGATAATGTTTAAATAGGGCTCATCTGACGGGTTCGAGGCCGATTTAAAAATTGCTCAGAAGGCCAAGATCTTATAAATATACCAAGTACTGCCGAAATTCAACTAGGGGCCATGTTTTCTCCATATGACCTCTGAGTGACCCGTAGAAGGTCGAGGCGTCCTATGACGTCGTGTCCCATTTTAAATTGTTCAGGAGTTCAAGTTCTATAAGCTTACACAGTTTCAACCTAATCAAACTGTGGGCCTTTGGGTGACCCGTAGAGTGTAAAGGCGTTGACTTTCGGCTTCAAGACCATATAAACATTATCCTTAAGTGCTCCAAGTTTTAACGAAATCGAACTGGGGACCAAAACTCCATAGTTTCAGTGCGGTATCCTTTAGCAAAAACTACAATTCGAAGATTCTGGCAAATCCTTCACATTTGATTCGTTTAAATTCATGTAAAAAGTAAGCCTACCTAACATTCTGAGCTAATTCGCTCAATAATTATATTATGCACGAAAGTAATACATCGTATTAGTCTAGAGATAACCGAAATCCATACCTATGGTTTTGCTCTTCATTATGAAAAATACAGGCAAAGGCAAAGTGAAGGTCCACGATGGCGAAAATATCGAGTTATCCAAACTAAGACAATTTACATTGGGGACGACCCTGACGTCACTCCTAAGTACACGCTACAGCCGTGAAAACGTCTTTAGCAAATGTAAATAGCGACTAATACATGAAAATAGTAGTATAATGATGAGTGACCATGAGCAGTATTTAATACATATCTTCCTAAAGTGTTAGCATTATATTTTCTACTCTCTAAAACAGGTAGTAGTTACAAATCATTTGACAACGTCAATGTCTTCATAGACAAAAATACAAACATCCAAAAAATATATTACATAGACAGAGCGTCACATTTAAGCACAGTCTACTACATTTGAACAAGCATGTTTTTTTTTAAGGCTGTAGTAATTGTATATTTACCTACAAAGCACTTTGGTACTGTGGGAGATTATTAAAGAGTTCACAATGTCTCTGTAGATGTCCCATTTGAGTCTAAACTACATAGAATTCATAATTAGTGAGATTGAGATATATGCGCGTGTCTATGACACTTTTCATATTTTCGAAATACTGTAAAGCAACTAGATATGTGAATTTTTGCTCTTAATTTAGTGCACGCTAGGGACTAGCGATAGCGACCTGTAAAGTCTTCTTGTATTGCTGAGTTAACGATCATAGTGATTGGCATGTCTCGGCATTCGGCATAAGCCAAAATCATGCTTGTATTCCCGAATACAAGTGCCCGAACGGCCATGGTGCTGAATGTCAGCATGCATTCTAAGGATTACCTTCAATCTAACTTAGTCTAATAGATATACATATAAATGCACTCCTTTATAAAAAGGTACTAGACACACCGACCAGTTCGTATTTATTTCTGATTCCAGTCTTATGGTCAATACGATGATTTACATAAGAACGGGGGATTTCCAAAGCGCCTTTCTAAACAATTGGAGGGCAACAAAGTGGGAAAGCCAATAATTGTTTCGGTAATATTTGACGACCATGAGTCAGCAAATTAGCTTGATTTTTGATTTGTGAAAGAAATAAAAATCCTTCTCGGAGTAGTAGTACCTGTGTATCTAATGTGGTTTTTAATCTTTTATTGCTTTTATATAACTAAGATGTGGGATAACAACGGAGCTGAAATATGAGTCATAGTAGGGGAGTCTGTATCTGTATATGCAGGTAAGCAGGTATATGTACAATTACGAATTTCCTCCACGCAACAAATTAATTTATTCCTAACTTGATTATTTCCTGTCAATCCTCTACAATTCTGGTCGAATTGAACTATGTACTATAGTCTATAGTACTTCTTGTGAAATTGACAGGATTTCTGGAATCATAAAGATTGATTCTGGCACGTGATAGACAATTATCATATCCTCAGAAGCACAAAGCATGACGAAGAAAAGTTTCCAGAAATTCTAGACCGCGAAGGGCGATTAAAGACCTGCGTTGTTTAAGCTTACAAGTCAATCCGGTTGTTCGTATTTACCTGTTCACAAGACATGTTTTTTTTAGATAAAATCCTGGAACGTGGGTTTTTGCTCTCGACTATTACGGTCACCTGTTTTTATTTCTCTACTAATTTATTATGGCTATCATATCTAGTATGTACTTAGCAAAGCTAAGGAAATATACTATAATTTCTAAGATCAGAAATCACTTACTATAAATTCGTAAGGTTGTTCGTCTGTGTGTCCGAGTTTCACCGAAACTACGCGGTACATGTTCATGAATGACATGGATTTTTTTCGTAATTCGCATGGATCCGAGGTAAGGTGATGTTTATGTTTACCTTTGACTTCTGGTGAACTTGAGGACAAAGGTAAATCCGAATTCTTTTCTGATGATATATTACTGTAATATTCTCTTAGATATGCTACCTTGTGTGATATAGCCACGCTCTCAATTCGCGGCGTTTTGGTATGAGGTTAGATTCAGCTAAAACTTGGCACGCTTGTAGACTTTGATTGATCTGAACAATTTGTAAGGGACCTTAAAAGCCGTAGATCACTTCCTTGACACTCCACGGGTCACTTCAAAGTCACATATGGGAAATATATGGTATCAGGAGGAATTCCTGAAACTTGGTATACTTACCTTCAATTCAATTCAAATAAAGTTTATTCAAGTGTCACTTCAATTTCAACATACATAATCACTAAAAAAAATGACATGTTGTGTAGCACACTATAAATAGTGTACTACGCGCTGATTTCCAAATCGTCCGACACAACGCGAGTAAATTAACTAAAATCTAAGCCAAATACATTTACGAAGACTTTACTAAATACACATAAATCATATCTTTGAAGTTCACAGAATTAACAAAACCATCCGATTCATTGTCCGAATAAATAATCCAATCCTTAGGTAAAGAGTTCCAGAATTTACTAATTCTAAATCTAACGGACTTCCTACTTCCTAAAAGTTTCGGAGTTACAATTGTCAATATACAGGAGAGGTATTGCTCTGGAGGAACGAGTTTTAGTTGAAAGCTTAAAAAAACAACTGACAGTAACATCAGTCGTACCTTCTGCACAATGCTGGAATTGATTGATTACATACAATTGAACCAATGCACCTTAGTGTGCCTAACTCCTAAATATATTATTAGGAGTTTGAAAATAAAATACATCTTATGACCTGACCGGTGACGAGAGCCTTGTCAACTATTTTACATCCCAGGATTTGTTCAGACATAGGTCGAAAGGGTGTGTGAAGTTAGCATTTTGCTAAACGTGATCCGAGTTTTGACTTATAAAAGTGAGGGTTAAGGTGAGCGCAGGGAAACGATGAAGCAGAAACTGTCTTTATTATTCTTGATTGCATATGAACTGTACGGAGCAATTTCAAGCGTGATAGACAGACGGACAGACGGACGGACAAGATCAGCCCATAAGACCTTTTGGTCCTTTGTGTACCAAAATATCTTCAGGCGAGCATTTCTCGTTTTCCATGTTCAAAGTCCAGGCGTTAAATTCGATTGAAACGACTCGGGAGTTCCCATTTGGGATGTTTGCCTTTGCATTTTATCCGCACAGGAAATTCATAAAGAAAGCAGACCTTGAGCCTAAGTATAAAAGATTTATTTGTTGTTCATCTCAGATGATAAGATAATGAGAATATTCACCTTCAAGCGAGACGAATAAGTACCAATCCTATTGTTGAATCTCCTAATTCCTGTCTTCCAAGAAACCCAAAAGGAGCTGAATGCATGGATGATATATAAGAATAGGTTAGGTACTATGTAGGTACATCTAAGTCCTTCAGAAGGTGAAGTGCTAATGGAAACAATAATAATATCGTTTATAAACGTAATAAAGATCCGCTGATTACACACGTGCCATTTTAAAGCCCTTCTTCAGATTCGCGAACCATGAATCCCATGAGGCATTGGAAATACCAATAATAAAAAATATATATCTTAATCAATAAAGTGTGCACTCATACTTCACATAATTGGGGATTTGGGATTTGCGAGTAATTTGGGTATATTATTCATCATTGGATAAAAACAAGTTCAATGATTCATACTTGATCTTGAAGATTAAGGTGTACTCATACTCGTATATATACATATACATACATCAATTGATATTCCGAGTACGGAGGAGCGGTATATAAGTAAGCCGATTACGTACCTATTACATCAAGTGGCAGACCCTGATCTGCACGTAGTAGTAGTACAATAGAATTTCATAATATGTTGTGAGTGGAAAGGACAAGGTCTGTGTTTGGCCGACTGGGATTTGGAAACTCGATCTTATGGATAGGAATGTTCGATTTGTAAATTCAACCAAAAAGAAAAGTTGGGAATTGCGAATCTTTCTGCAGGGGGGAATACATGGGGCTGGTCGGACTGCAATTAAGGGTTTACTGGTTTATCATATTAAAGGTTACGATTACGGAGTAGTCTCGATCTCGATTGCAAGATGCACCTGAGTTTGCACTTGAAACTTTAACAAATAAAAGGTGGAGGAAAAGCCGGTTCACTTCAGATTGAACTTGATCAGAAAACAAGTACTACATACTAGATACCAGAATTTTGTCACGATTCGTACTTTTATGAAAACTAACTCTGTACGAATGGGAATGATACGGGATTCTCTCTCTGATTTTGTTATATACCACAGCTTTATTGCCATTTCTAAGTACGTATATGCATGTGTAAAACTCCCTCAAAGCTTTATATGTGTACTACACTATGCATGCTATGAACATTTTTCAACTTTTGAGCATTGTAAGTTTCTTGAAACTTTGGGTTGCTGAACGCTGCAATATACTAAACTACATTATAAGTCCCGGCTATTGACTCCTTTTTCATGCTTTCTTTTTGAACTGGCACGCATCAGATTTATTTCCTAAGGTACACGTTACACGTACTGTGTGCCTTGTTCTGGTTCTTCACCGAGTTTTACAAGGGCTATCCCAAAAGTCCGTACCCAGTGGCGTCGCCAGCCTCAAATATGAGGTGGGCTAGATCCAAAAACGTGATTATATCTAATATATAAAAGTAACGACCTTGCCTTCGGCTCGTGTCTTATACTTGCGCACGCGGCTCCGGCGCTTAGCGGGCTTGGCTCTACGTTTGGAACTCATTAGAACAAATATTTTATTTAGGAAATAACTCGATTACTTAAC
>JAQFZY010001832.1:0-13804 GCA_034696285.1 Hypogastrura burkilli | reverse complement strand
ACTTAATTGAATATTCCTTGGATTTTCCCGTAAATGTGAACGGTTAAGAAGCCGAGCCAACTAAAACTCTTATAGGAATATTAATTCCAAATGAGGAATATTTAAACGATCACCAATTAGTCCGAAATCTCTCACCAATTTGAGCAGATTTCCTCACCAATGGTTTGAAATATTTCAAATAATACCATTTTAATTCCGTCAATTATTGTAAAATAAATAATCTTCCTTAAGCTCATCATACGTTTCAAGTAATTGGTGAGTAATTTGCTGTAATTGGTGAGGAAATGTGCTTTAATTTGTGAGAGATTTGGAATTAATTGGTGATCGTTTAAATTGAAGTCATTCCAAAATAACTTTTGACCTCAAGCTGAAAGCCCCTTCCGAGGGTTGTCCCTGAACCCGCCTGGCCCTTACCTTTGGCCCATCTAGTATTTACTGTGAAGTGAATGAGCCGTATTAGGGAGTCAGGCCCATCACTAGATTGTGGGAAACAAGTGAGCGGAGCGTAGGGCTTGGGACAGTTAGGCCGAACAATGGGCCATTCCCCATTCCGTTCTCTTCCCATATCCACAGCCCATTCTTCATTTCATGTGAATATTTCTCGGATATTGTTCTGAATCTAAAAAAAAGTGGTCCGGGCCTAGGTGCATCTGGCTCCGAATCCGAGTGTCACGTGGAGCACGGTCCCTCGAATCCGGCCATGTGTCGGGGTCCAGAGTCCGTAGCGAGCGAGTACTGTAAGTAGGTGGGGATTCGGGAGATCCGGATCCGGGACTTGTGTGGAAGGCCGAAGCCTCGGACCCGGCTCCAAGGGAGAAAGTGACTTTCTCTGGGGCGGGCGAGAGGTCAATGGTTCCTGGCCTCCGGCCCCGAAGGTCTCCAGCACTACGGCATAGGCGGAGAGGGGACGGAGCAGTAGATCAAAATTCCTTTTTTGGGCACGGCTCTCCGCCGCGTAGTCCGTGTTTGGAGGAAGAAGAGTAAGTATTGCTCCTGTCATCCTGCTCGAGAGCTATGTGGCTGGCTGGCTGCCTGTAGTAGGGACCAGCTCCCCGCCGCCGCTCTCAGTTCCAGTTTTTGGGCCTATTTAGCCCGGCCTGGCCTGGCTGGCCCGAATCGATAAATAGACTCGTGGTGGTGTTTGGGTGCTTTGGGTTCCTCCTGCTCAGGCCCTAATCGACCTACGGAGGCCAGGCCAGGGAGCTAGGTAGGAGGGCCTTATGGCTTCATCCCAGGGCCCTTCCTATCTATTATGCTCTATCTATGTAGTATGCGGGGAGGCCTTGAAGGTGGGGGCTAATCCGGAGTAATGGGGGACCTAAGTGGAGGGGTCGGGTCATAAATGCTAAGTGGCCGGAGGAGCCAGAGATATATGAGGCCCTGACAGGTCGGTTCAAAACAAGGGAAGGGTTTGAGCGGTACAGGTTCCCTCCGCGCAGAACTAATGTCTAAACTTTTAAATTGGCTCGAATTAAGTCAAATTAAGTAAGTCTTGGAGGGCGGAGGGACATGAGGGGTTTAAAGGGCTGAGAGCGTCCCCGAAATTCTTTGGACTAGGACGCAGTAGGCTATTTTTGGGCCGAGGAGGAGAAGGATGCTGTGGCTGTGGCAGTAGCTGTACGTACCCAGAGATGGTCCACAATGGAATACGTACTAGAGAGTCCCTCATCTTCTGACCTGCCTTCTTACTCATTCATGCACGTGCTACATTCCATTTCCCCCTACTGCACTCCATCCACTCACATTACGCCCTTTTACTCGGAAACTCACCCCTTAGAGTACAGGATTCGAGAGGGTTGGATGTTGGATTGGTGAGTCTCCCCCAAAGTGGGCCCACAATAGGAATACGCTCAGAGAGAACCCTCACAAGTTGACACCACACTATTTACACACAGGCCAACCAAACCCAAGTTTCTAATCCTAGACCCAGACTCAAGAATGAAATCCAGGTTAGGTTCTACAGATCAGGTTAATGAACTCTCATCGGGATCATGAGTCATGAGCCAGGAGATACAACTATTTATGTAAAATACCTATGGCTCAGGTAGGTAGGGATGATTAATTGGACATTACATATGTATGATCTGCTGTTATAGCACGTTACTCAAATTCCTGGAAGGATATTTATTTTTTATACCTACATCAGTTTAAAGAAATTTAAATCAAATATTCTGTACAAATTAAACTGTAAGAATGGTTTTCGTATTTATGTAGTTTGAATCTCTAACGGAGTCTATTACGCCGATATTCCTGCAATTTGTTCTATTGTCTTCTAAAACTACCTTGACTGAAACTGTCCAGGAATTAAAACTGTTTGGGTTGGAGAGAGCCTTGTTTGGATATTCATATGACTCCTTGTACTTGTTACTTACAATGTTAGGAATAAGTACCTGGGTGAAGGGTAAGGTGCAGAATTGGTCTGAGATCTGAGAGACTGTTAGATAGGAGTAGATTGACTTGTAGCCCAATTAGAGTAAGTCGTGCGTTTGGGCTCGAGTGGCGTCCTAATATTCCTGAATAGTGAGTCGTATGGTGTGTAGAACTGGTTTACATTCTGTCCCCAATGAGAGGCACTCCATTCCATAACAATGTAGTAATCTAAGTGTAGCGGCGGATGAGATATGAGATTATTATTTTGAGGACTCTTCCTCCTTCAGAGAGAAGGGCTTCGTAGGCTGGCATGGTAACTATGGCACACACGCATACCTAGCTCTGTATGTATCTATCCTATCTATAGTACATATATCCTAGCCTCCTTGAGATTAACTCCCATTCCGACGGACAGGCCTCTCTTTTGGCAACTGTACTTTTTTGGCCAAATGAGCCTGGTGAGGTGAGAGGGAGTGCACTCTGCAGCCCCAGAGTCCCGTTCCCAGGGAACTTGTCAATTTTGGGACAGGCCAGAGATGAAACGGTGGATTCCACGAGGAGCAGTCACCACCTTCACGCACTTACCTCCCCCGCCACGCGGAACCAGAGCCCACTATTCATAATTCCGTCTCTATTACTACTCTCTGTCTACCAGAGGCCTATTGAGTCCGGAGATGGGAGATAGTTTCGGTGCGGAACACGCCGGCTGGGTGGGACTCTGAGCCTCTTGTGTACAGTCAACAGTAGGAATTCCCTCATTAATCGGATCCCGATCTCGGTTCCCCATATAAATTCTTGGCCTGAACTTGAGAGATTGGGACTGGGCTATAAATACATGATCAAGTCTATTCACCCGCCGGACTGCATTGTGCAGGCTTAATTGGGGACCTTGTGACAGGGCCGAGGACCACAGGGCGGGTTCCTGGCTCTGCCTTTAGCTGGATCTGGTTCAGGATTTCAAGAATTTAGTGCTCTGGGTGTGAAGGGAGAGGTGCGGTTGTGTGGGATTCTACCCAATTTTTTACCTTGACTATTTTTAGGCTGCAGCAGCAGCAGCGTCCCGCTTTATGACGGAGGAAGCTCCTGGCTGAGGCAAATGGCCAATCATTGGCTTGGCGTCAAATAAGTGTATAAATAAAAATACGGGAGTCGGTCGGTTCCGAGCCTCTTCTTTCTGTATCTCTCCCGCTCGCTCCGCTTTGAGAACGGAAGGCGTCTCACTCCGACTTTCTGTGGAATGATCTGATTTAGGCCGGCGACGGGGAGGCCTAAATGATCTATTCCTCGAGCCTCCGCCGACGACGTAGACTTTACACTCCCGGCCTCACTTCCCTAAATACCTTACCATGTTAGCGCTCCTGGTCCCAGGTTCGAGCGATCTAGAGCTAACCGCCGCCGGCAGAACCGGTGTAGTATTATAAGGTAGGAATCGTCTAATTTTAGAAAAATCCATAGATTCGTATAAGTGTTTGTCGAAAAGGTTGACTTTGAATTCAAGCTCATATATTTCTATTTAAGTGGAGTATTTTGACTTTTGGTAGGTTGGCGTAACATAGATCTATTTTTTGATCGGTACGGAAATAGCCGGGCGTGTGGAGGGGGCTTTCAGTTATTTCCATTTTCTTCGGAATCTCTTTGAGCGTAAGCTCTGGCTAAGGGATTGACTACTATTGAGTGAGACTCGTCCACATGCACACAGCATTCCAATTCGGCTCATCTTCATGTCAATCTGGCTCCCCTCCGCCCATCTACACCGCTACAAATACCTCTCTCTCTCTCTCTCGAGGTTTCTTGACAATAACCAGAGGACCCGAGATCCAACCATACTATACTTATCAAAGACTCGGATCCCTCAGCAGCTAAAACACCTTTTAGATACCAACTTTCTCATCTGTATCTTCTCTACACGTTGCACGCGCTCAGGATCCTTCTAACTTGGGAACTTAGTTCAAGCATGCAGGCCTGCTATGAGAAAGAGAGACATTCCTTGGGGATTTGAACCCGAATTGGAAAGAGTCGAAAAGCTAGTATTTAATTCTGCCCAAAAAGTATGTCAATAAATTAATGTAGATGTTCGATAAACAATATGACTCAGGTCCGGTATGAATCCGCTATTAGCCGACTAAAAACTGACTAGAACAAATGCCTTGAAGAATTTGTGAAAATCATTGGGGATTGAAGTTGGAAGTTGGAACTATAACAGAATTGGGAATTAAATACTGTGAGCTTTCCTATTTTGAGGCCTGATTAGCACAGACTTCGTCTTCCCTGTATGTAACAGGTGGATGAGTGAATGGGAGCCCAGCCCAGTTCTACTGTATTACGTATGTACATTGTCACCAGGGATCAATCAAGATAAATCCCATACACTTGTCTCTATTGACATTGGGCTAGTTTTGAGTGATGTGAGTTTCCGTGTTCCACCTGACATTTGGTCCAGTGACTGGAGAGCGGAAGAGGCCCAATTATGTATGAATCTGAATGGAGAGCAATTATTCCAGTACTGTACGTATGAGGATCAGGCGGCTTAGGCTCAGTGTGGAATGTATTGTATTTGAGGTGATTGTGATTATATAGGTGGGAGAGTGGGAGTTGTATAATGTAAGGTATAGTACGGATGTTGGGTATGACTACTATGTAGGTATGTAGGTACTACTCCTGGTTTGGTTGGGTCCACGCTTCCACCTTGATTGAGTAGAATGCGTGATTAAAGTCCATTTTTCCGTGAAATAACCTCGAGATTTGCGTAGGTACAGGTCCATCCATCCATATGCATACATCGACATCCATGATGTAAGCTAGCCTATGGACTACATAATATAATAATGCTTCCTCTGCGGCTCGGCAGAGAAGACCAAAGACCAACCAAGTGTCCAAGTCCAACCTTTTTGGAGCGGAGAGTGACAGAGACGGGTGACATCTCCGCCGTACTAATTTGCATTTTATAACATTGGGATCGGCAAGTCGGCTCTGCCAAAACACGTGAAGGGCATGTAGAACCTACATAGTAGTGGAAAGTAGACGACAAGCTCTGCTACTGCTACTCCTATGATTTCTGATGAGTTCCCCTTTAATTCTGCTCCTCTCAAACATGCGATCCCTTTGTGTACACAGTAGTTAGTACATATGTTGTAGATTAGTTGGAATATTGGGCACTGTGCTTACTCACTGACCAGTCTGGGAAGGCCAATTAATTTTTTCCGGTCTTTTAATATATACGTTCAGTAAATTGTATTCACTCCATTTTAAAATCAATTGTATCATTGGAAAGAGCCTAAAATTCTGGTTTAGAGCCACTATGCACCAAGAAGCAAATTCATTGATTTCAATATGAAATTTGGCATTGATTACAAATCCCCAACTGACCAGTCAGTCTTATTTCCAAGAGATTCTGGTTGAGACCAATTTGGCGATCCCGAACTATCTACAACACATAGTGCTCGGGGCCTACCTATGTACCTACATCGTACTCCTCCATATTCATATGAACTTGGGTAAAAGGATATTTGGGCACAAGGTCGATCTCGTCCACTTGGGCAATAACGACGCGTTTTTTTACTATTGGGCTGGTACGACGTACTTACTTGCACGCTGCAGGACTGCATGTTGAGACGAGACTCGGCTCGGCCCGTCACATTCCTATTAGAAAGTGTGCTAAAGGTCATTGGAGGAACGCGGAAATCTTAAGGCAGCCGACAGAGTCTGGATCTGGATGATCTCGATCCTGCATCATGTGCATTTAGGAAGGACTAGGATAGGATTTTCCCCAAACTGGGTTTTAGCCCCTGCGGATCCGGCCGGCTAACCTTGAGGGAGCACATGAGCGGCTATCTTTATTCATGTTTGCCTATCAACTGTTTCGCAGCATTGTGTGCGGAGTTCCTTTTTCTGCATACGCAATCTCGGCCCTGCTTCCTCCTCCATACATACGTAATAGAACTATTTTCCCAGGTTGATGGGATTCTCACCAAGTTGGTTACGTAGGGCTGGGAGGGAAGCTTCAGTTAGTTACTCTTGAGGAGTCTCGGCTGGCGTTATGAGTTCAACAGGCTCTGTGGACTCTGGATTGTATAATTCTGATTTGTGATCCTCTCTTGATTCCAGAGTCTGACCATACTAAGAGGAAAGGATGAGATGAAGTGAGTGCCCGGAGATCTTCCAAGACTCCAACTCAATGATCATGCAACAGGCCGTCGTGAATGGGAAGGCTCCGCACCACAAAATGCCGCCACAGAGGTATGTATAACTACACTACACTAGTACAAGCTAAAACAAGTATTTAAGTACGAGTACACATCCTAATGCTCCCATTTCCAAGGCACAGGCCTACGTATTGGTATATTACTTAATGACAATTGGGAAGACGCAATAGGGGGGGGAGGCAGGGTAAAAATGGTAATTTCGTAGTTTGTTCATGTGTCAGCAATCCGGCCCATTAATTAGATTAAGTTTAGACTTTAGTGTTGTATCCTTGTATGTGTGTCCGGATCGATCTGGATAAGCACACATAACATATTTTATGGGAAGAGTGACGCTGGGCGCGCTAAGGGAGCTAAACAGGGCTGCCTCGTAGCCTCTTTGCGAGCAGAGAGGGAGCTAAGGCTAAGATTAGCCATTAAGACTAATTATTATCAAGCCGAACACCTCAAAGTGAGATAAGCACGGCGGAAAGCTGCCTAATGCTAATGGCTAATGCTCTCCACACATGCTCCACATTAGCCTTGTAACCTAAACAAACCACAAGAGATTGGTAAAAAAGGATACGGAGTCCATGCGAACGAGCTTACTCTGCTAAAATCACTAGTTGCGGATTCCCGTGTTAGATAGGGCCAATTTTGTGGGACAGGATGGGAGGGCTGACTGATAGCGATACTTGTGAGGTTTCCCATTTGAATTAACCTTTATCACCGTTGTTCTTGCCACCCAGACGTCCATACGTCATGTTTTTCAGGGATTCGGGTTCCTAACGTTTGTCTAAATAAGCTCTCGATTTTCAGGCATTGACTTCCGAACTTGCACGTTTACCAAATAAATCGTCAATCCTTCAGTATTAAGTAAATATATATTTAGCTAAGGTATGTTGGGTCTGATGTGTGATGGCTAATCGTAACTTAATCCTTCCAATGTCAATAGTCGATCTGCCAATTTCTTAAATAAACATTTGTATTAAATAGTGTCACTTTGTAATCGCAAATCCTAACTTAATCCTTTTAATTCTTAAGTAAACATTAAAATGAATCCTTTGGTTTGAAAGTAGTAATCGTAAATCGTAACGATGAGGCTAGATCTGTTCTAAGATTCTGAGTCACTGGAGTCAGCTCCAGCGAGAGCAGCATGAGAGCCTGAGAACTGAGTCGTCGTAAACATTAGGAGAAGTGATGATTGGGGGCTGGGAAGGTTGACAAAGGTTATCAGCCATCCTGTCACTCTCCTCATCTACCCAACTGCTACTACACCGTGTACTTCCCTGGTGTCCAACACCCGTAATTAGACATTAGCTGCGGAATAATTGGCATTGGGACCCAGGAGCAGGAGCAGAGTAGGAAAGGAGTACCTAGTACATAAGCCTAAGTGTGAAGAGAATCTATGTAGTATTCCTCCTGGCCAATGGGTGACAATTAGTCTGTAACATAAACAGTACGAGCTCTTATTTTCCAAGGAACCCAATGAAGCGTCGTCTTGTTTATAATAAATCAGGGGTTGGTTGGTGTGGAGATGTGGATGTCACAGTCCTCGACCAGCTAGAGCCTAAGACTAGGGCTGATTCATTGAGAATGAGTGGAGGGGGCTCCGTGTGAACCAAATGACATTTGACACTAAACTCTCAAACCCATTTACCATTTACAATGGAGGAGGCTCAACTAAATTAAATCAGCGTTTAGTCCTACGCTGCCTCTGGCATTAGGAGGACCTCAAACATTCCGAGTCCCACCAATTCGATTTGGCAATCCAACATTTAACATTTAACTGCCCCACGTCAGAGCATTGTTAGAGGAGTAGGTAGTATGGAGGACATAAATTCGAAGCTCCCAAGGTAAATCAGAGCCCTCCACCTGACACTCAAACTCAAAGGGAAAACTGTAGGATTCCACAGAGTTTAATGGACGATTAAAGCTCTTTATGTTTATGACCAAGAATGCTGGATTATAAACTTGTTCTCAATTTGTCGTATTACAGCAGTTCGTGTTACCCGGAGTGGGGCTCAGGCGGTGGAGGCGGTGGTATGGAGTCAGGGCAGAATCCCCAGCTCTCAGTTGTGACCACAGTTTGGGGCATGAGCGGGTCGTCACAGGCGGGGTCAACCTATTCCAGTAACGGGATGTCAGGGCCTGGGACGACCCCAGGGCCCGGAATGGTCTCCGCCAACTATAGCAGCATGAAGGCCCAGCAGCAGCAGTCATACTGGAACAGCATGAGGGGTCAGAATCAGAACATGGGCTCGTCCTACGGTCATTCACAGCAGAGGTATGACCCTTGACCAGTGCATTGGATAAGTTTCCAAAGTTTCTGACCTTTACTTAATGCTTCCTTAGGTCGGAGATTCACGGGTCATCCGGGAACGGTGAGCCAAACTACGGCTCCGGTTCAAATCCGCTGGGTGTGACGGCAATGGTCACGGCCATTGCCACAGCCACGGCCACGGCCACGGCCAGCGTGGTTGCCTTCCAGGAGCGCCAAGACGGAGGCCAGTATGGGCAGCAAGTAAGTTCTCCTATACCTGAGCCTTGGGATTTCCGGACTTTCTGAATATTCATCATCACGCTTATCTTGAGGATCACAGATTGGAGCAATTAGACTACATAGGAAGAACCATTAGAGCAGGATTACATGTGTAGCCCACGTCCAGTCAGTCCTCGACCTGCCAAGTACATAGGGACCATTAACGACTATTAACTCCTTCAAACGATTTTCCCCCATCTATTATTACTCAACAACGTTGTTCGCACACTACGCAAATCCGTTTGGGACTCGAATAAACAATGGAAAATTAAACCCAGAGTCTTCCTCTAACCTTGACTCAACAAATATACAAAATTATAGCTCTTTTATGTACATATCCCTATACTATAAACTGCGGAACAATACCCAGCAGGAGCAATATTTCGTGTTCCCAATTCCCAATTGCAGGAAAGTGTGTAAAGGACTAGTACTAGTATTTAGTTAATGCGTAGAATGAAGACTTAGTGCTCGGAATGACGCCTCCTACCCGCCACGCGCTCAGGAAGAGCCGGACACTTCCAGCGTTCTAACTTATAACCTTGTCTTCTTGTGAGTCCTTGTCCCCACGAGGAGCCTAATGCCCAATTAAGCCAAGGATTATAATTCCCTTCCTTAACTCTACTTTGAGTTCACACATCAATCTAATTTCATTCTGTTCTCCAGCAGCAGCAGCAGCAGCAACAACAGCAGCAGATGAGCAGCATGCCGAGTCAGTACGTGATGCAGCAGCAGTATGGGAACAACCCGAGCAATAGTCCTTCTCAGGCCGGGCAACAGGGCTCACACCAACAACAGTCCCGGACTCACGGCATGATGGGACCCGGACTCAGCAATTCCCCAAAAATCCAGGTAAATACGTCCTCAATGTCATGGAAAGTCAATACGAGTGAGAAATAGGAGTAAATATACAATGAGGTGACGGACTGCTGGGCTCATTGTATTGATTTCCTTTTCCTTTCCAGCAGGGTGAGAACGGGGCCTACGGCGGCGGAAGGAGCAGCCTCTGCCGGACTTCCCCTTACCCCAATCCCCACCACAAGCGAGGGCAAGGGCAGGCCCCAATGGGCCAACCCCCTTCAGGCTACCCCGGACCACCCCCAACCATGTCAGGCTACGAGGGCCTCCAATACGCCCACCACGGCTACCCTCCCCCCGGCCCCGGGAACCCCCGAATGGCCGCCTATCGGACCAGCATACGGTCGGCTGGCCCTGGACCCCGGCCCCCTCACTCTGCCGCCCCGCCCTACTCCTACCCTCCCAACATGCACCAGCAGACTCAGTATTACAGTAGCCAGGGCCCGATGAGACCAATGGGGGGCGGCGGGATGCCGGGCATTCCCAACGGGCCCCCGCCCTCCTACCCACATAATTCCTACATGCAGACGCCACAATCTTTCCCTGCCCAGAACGGGGGCGGCGGTGGTGTTGGGTTCCAGGGCGGGAGCACGAGCCCTTCCTATTCCTCATCTCCGGGCTCTTACGGGGGCCCCGAGCCCCGGCCACTTCGATCCTACCAGCAGAGCCCAATTCCAGGGAACCCCACACCGCCCCTTACCCCGGCCTCCGCTGGGCCCCCCTGCTACAACATGAGTCATTCTGCGGAAACCAAACCTGTGATATCTTCATCTAGTAAAAGTAAGTAGTGACGTTGCGGTTTCATGGACTTCAGATTTCCTAATCACCTCCTCCTTACTCCTTTCAGGTGACGCCACTGAGTTGCGCCTAACGTTTCCTGTTCGGGACGGGACGATCCTAGCCCCCTTCCGGCTCGAACACAACCTGGCTGTGAGCAATCATGTCTTCCACCTCAAGCCTACAGTTCACCAAACTCTCACATGGAGGTAAGGACTGGCAAAGTGTAGCCCTTGCATGATGAGCCTAACCTAACTTGCGGAAATATTGCGCCTTCTTTTCAGATCTGACTTGGAACTTCAACTCAAATGCTTTCATCACGAGGACCGCCTGATGAACACGAACTGGCCGGCGAGCGTCCAGGTCTCCGTGAACGCCATCCCGCTCTGTATTGATCGGGGAGAGCAGAAAGTGTCCCACAAGCCGCTCTATCTCAAAGACATTTGCCAGCCCGGAAGGAACACGCTCCAAATTACAGTCTCGGCATGCTGTTGTGTAAGTCGGCCAGCCCACTGGCCCTATTACAGTCAAACTAATTGAATTAGGATTGGTCAAAACTCCGGAATATTGTCCTTTTCCTACAGTCTCATCTCTTTGTGCTCCAACTGGTTCATCGGCCGAGCGTTCGGTCGGTTCTGCAGGGCCTCCTTCGGAAGCGACTCCTTCCGGCCGAGCACTGCATCACCAAGATCAAGAGACACTTCAACACGGCCGGGCCCAACAGCAGTTCTTACTCATCGAGTCAGGACGGGGACGGCGTGGAGCAGACTGCGATCAAGGTAAAATCACCAATACTAATTTTTTTCAGTTCCTTATTGAATCCCGCTAATGTTTCTCTCATTGGATTTACAGGTATCCCTCAAATGCCCAATCACGTACAAGAAAATGAGTCTCCCGGCCCGAGGCCATGATTGCAAGCACGTTCAGTGCTTTGACCTCGAGTCATATCTCCAGATGAACTGTGAGCGGGCGGCCTGGAGGTGTCCTGTCTGCAAGTAAGTTCGCATACGAAATTATGCAGGAAGGTTCATGTATGCATATTAACTGTTATGTTTGCTTATAGTAAACCGGCGCAACTTGAAGGCCTGGAAGTGGATCAATACATTTGGAGTATCCTGAACACGCTGACCACTTCGGATGCGGACGAGGTCACGATTGACTCTGGGGCAAACTGGCGGGAGACAACGAGCAATAGTGGGGGTGGGAGTACGGGGTTCAAGGTTCGAATGCCAACAACTGTACACCAATTTTATAAACGCAAGAATTCTGCGTTGACAAAGTTGATTTTAATCCTCTGCTTAGATTAAATGCGAGGAAGGGGAGACGCCGTGCGGTGGGAAGAAATCCAAAATGACGAGGCCGAGTGAAATGCAGCTGTCAAGCTGGAGTTCGGACATGGTCATGTCTCCCTTCGGATCACCTTCTATCTCCAGTACGTACTCACCACAAAAAGCCCAGACTCACCTAACCTATTGAATATAATTAATTGTTTTCATTTACATTCCAGATATTTCCCCAATGGGCATGAGCAATGGGTATGGGAGCAGTAGCGGCGGAATGGTTTGGCCTGGAAGTCCGCCGCAGTCAAACTCGTACGACTTTGGGGGTGAATATGGCGGGCCGCTGTCCCGCCTCAAGGAGTCAGTCAACTCTCTTGAAGCCCTCAATGCCATGGAGAAGAGTATTAGCGAGCAGGTAAAGAGTGGCGGCAATTGTCATGTTGGTTGGATTTGGATTTGGGTGACTGATTCGAACTTTGACCCTCGCACAGGCATCAGGCGGAAATCATGGGAATAAGACAGGGAGCGGGAACGAGATGAGCAAGAATGACATGCCGTACATTCTGCACACGCCACAGACGCCGCACACGCCCGGGACCGGTGACCTCCCGCTCCTAGCCAGTAGTCCTTCAAGTGTTCCTAACCCCAATGCGGGCGGCTCAGGCCACCATGACCCCGACCATCTCTCCAGCCTTACCTCCTCTGACCTCCCCTCTGACCTCAACTTTGACCCAGAATCTGTGATAAACGGTGAAGGCTCGGGCCAGGAGGAACTCAATGTAAGTCGCTTACAGTTGTAACAGGATAGGTTTGATTGAGTTGACCATTGAGCCTAATCTGTTGACCTTTGACCCCTTAGCTCCTCCCACACACTGGGGTGGACCCACTGGAGCTCCTAAGTTACTTGGAGCCGTCAGGCCTGGCCACTCCGCCGTCGTCGGGGGACAATGGAGCCGGCAGTTCAAACATTACTCCAGATTCCATTTCGGATGATCTCTTGTCTCTCTTTGACTAAAGTACAGAACCTTCTCTCTGTCTCCCAACCTCGCAATCTCCAGCCTAGGATCTACTCTAGCTCTAAGACACAAGGAGGAAGCTACAATAATTGTATCTATCCACTGAATTAGGAACCTTGTAGGAATTCAAAACTCATCCCTGTACTTATCCTCCTCTGCTTCAAGCCGCGTGCCTCCGAACGGAGGACCCGGCAATCAATGCTATGCAAATGACACTGCGTCTATCAAATTGAAATTGATATAGTCTACAATTATACTACTACTTAAGTACATACTACTCCTACTATGTTAATGTACAAATGGGTACAAAATCAACTTATACAATGTTGGACACGAATGAGGGAACCTACTTAATACAGTATAAGTATTCTGTACAGAACTGTCTATAATGTTGAGTTGTACTCAACCCAATCAAATCAGTGTGTGTACGTATTACCATGTAAATCTAATAATGACAACCTTAGGACTAATTACTTTAGTCACTTTTAGGTCCATACTGACCTCCGTAGACGTAAATATAGTAGATACATATACTAACTGTGTAGAAACAGAGTGAGAGTTATATTATGAAGAGTCGACAGTGAGTTGTAATACATATTATACCCAAGCCCCCCACCTCCAGCATTGCTATGCAATAAAAAGATTAAGTAATATGAATATAAGATATAAGTCAACATTTTAAACAATTTAATTTTTATAATTTTTAATATTTAATTTCGAACTGTAGGAAATTCCGGATGAATTCCGTCTTCCAATGTATTTAATTCAGTTCATTACGAAAATGGA
>JAQFZY010001831.1:0-13811 GCA_034696285.1 Hypogastrura burkilli | reverse complement strand
TATGTAGCAGCCGAAAAGTACTACTTTTTTTTAAGGGCCGAAAACCGCCGAATATCGAGTTTTTTTAGAACCGGAAACCCGCTCCTTACTAATCACTCATACGCACAACGAATTCATTTGGGAATCATATGGAAAACCATATCCAGCTGGCTTTCATGGTCGAATATACTGATACTGACCCAATTCATTAAGAAACTCAACATTATACAATGTTCCCTTCCCGTGGTCGTGTTAACAGATCGTCTATCATCTATCGAATGTTTAAGTCCTTACTATTCAAAGATTTAGAAGCAAAACGGAACTTATACAGAGACGCTCGTCAGTACTGTATCGGCTTTATACTGAAGTACAGCAGGACAGTAATATTCTACAGTGTAGTTTCTGTGGGTACACTTAAGGTTTTTAACTGGATGCCTTCGTGCTAGAATCACGTAAGTTGACTTTTTTTTTTAAGTAAATGCGATCGTGACTTGTGACTAATAGTTAATAAATGGTACGATTATATCTCGAAGAAGTGTCCTTCATGTT
This sequence comes from Hypogastrura burkilli, assembly GCA_034696285.1. Lineage (NCBI taxonomy): Eukaryota > Metazoa > Arthropoda > Collembola > Poduromorpha > Hypogastruridae > Hypogastrura > Hypogastrura burkilli. The sequence goes on along the minus strand of JAQFZY010001831.1, from coordinate 13,283 downwards.
TCCAAATTCGTTACAATGTGTTTATGAAATATGATCGTTTCTTATAAAGCTGTTTTAAGAATAAGAACTAGTGAACTACCTACTCGATATTTCTTGAACATGCAATTTTTAATACGATTATTGGGTTCATGATCATATAAATCCGATCCGGGCAGTATTGTGTCAAAGAGACCAAATTCAGTTATATTTGAGTTCCACTGGGATCATATAAACCGAATTCGAGCACTATTGTCTCAAACTTGCCGAATTCGGCGTTGCGGGTAGAAATTGGTATATACATAGAGAACGACTATGTTAATACTGGGGTGGACTCTCTACAACGGCATCGAATGTGGTTGACCTCGCACTTACCGGTGACCTAGTAGAGGTCACTAATTGTTACTGGGATTTCAAAATTGTTTTAATTTATCGATTCTTAAAATGGATGCAATGCCAAAGACGTCGTCGGGTCAAAGATGAACGTCAACACCATATGTAGAAGTGAAAGTCCACAGTTGTTGAAACCGGAAACTGAAAAAAGAATTGAGATTTGAAATCTGAAAATTCAAGATGCCAATCGACTCCTCATGCTTACATGGCTAGGGTCAAACGTCAAGGTCGCGCTCCTCTCTTCTTGGCTATTCCCATTTACAGTAGAACGGATTACTCTATAACGCAAGATATTGGTACAAAGTTCTATGCCATGACGAACGGCAACAGTCGAATGCCTTCATAGCTTGCAATTACTACCGAAATGGTCAAAAATTCCAAGATGAACTAAATGTTTCCTAGCATACTAGCTTGCTCGTTCCCGCAGTTTTATATTTCGTGGGTTTATTTGCACCATGTTTACATACTAATTCCTAATTTAATAGGCATTAAGGTTGAAACAAGGTGGGTTAAGGAAAATAGGTCATCTGTCAGCAACTTCACTTTTTGTTTGAATTTCTGTAGCAGTATGTACAAGTACAAGTAGAGCAAATCGTATGTATACATACATAGGTATACATACATAGGTGGACACCGTGACCTGTTCCATCGAAAATCTTCGTCTCTTGCAAATATTCTTGACGTCGTCAGGGCCTAAAGTCCATACAGATAAGTCAAATATGTGCGTATTTGTTAGTTCCTTTGTTTGGTACGGGTCGGGTTAGTTTAAAGAACTATTTGAATGCTCTCTCATCTCTCATACATAATTATAATCCCTGTCCGAGTACTACGACGTTTTCATATCCTTCCTACATCCTCATTCATTCTCGTCATACGCATATATGTATAGCAAAACAGGTTTAATGACCTACAATACAATGTTTTTGTTACTAATAACGCTAATGAGCAGCAGCGCCAGTTCCTATTAATATCCAATCCTCTCACAGAGACGCTGGCCAGTAGTGGATCTGCCTTATAATCCAACAGTGATACTCTATAGCGTTTCATCGCCGAGGTATTTATTGCACATTTAATTAATTGCGACTTTATTGTAGCTGGAAGCCTCTTGGAGCCTATTCTATATGTGAACTATTTAATATAAAGAAGGAACTTACGATATAAAATCGTTTACCTGTATTTTGGTTTATTACAGTGCTAGTGCTACAGTGATGGAATGCGCTGCAATTCTTTGCGTCCTGGAATCGGATTCAGTAAATGCGAATCAAGATAAGGAGAAGCTTGATGTGCTCGTCGATGACTTACGTCATAGGCTGGAAGGTATAATTTACATAGTTTTTGGTTACAGCATACACAGTTATCATTGCGGACTTTACATAACGTCAGGTAGCTGTATTTTACTGTAATGTTCATTCTATATGACATGGCCTTTATCTGATCCAACTAATTTCTGCAAATAAAGTTGTGCAAAAAGTAGTTTAAAAAGTGAGAATAATTCTCAACGTTCTTATATTGCAGAAAGATACAGATTTTAATCTTAAGAATATATTTAGTAAGAAGTAGGCATCGGAATACAAATGACAATGTAATTTTACGCATTCTTTTAGTACATTTTTTACGATACAATGTTATTTATAATTAAACGTTAAGATTTACTACGAAATTACAATTGAAATTATTTATTTACTCTGCGCCTGAATATAGGTTCCGAGTTCCCGTCCCAGCTAGTTCCCAGACTTGACACTCCCTTCCTGTCCACGTTCATCCGGACCAAGAACTATAACAATGAGGCGGCCCTCTTCGCCGTCCAAAAACTCTATCGAAACATTTCCAGGAATCTCAACTACATCCAGCCCGACTCCAGGCCTTCCGAAGTGACCTCTGCCTTTAGCTCTGACACAATAGGCCTACTGAAGAGCCGGATCCGGGGCTGCCGAGTAGGGGTCCTCAGACTAGGGAACTGGAACCCAAAACAAGTTTCCATACGAGACCTACAGCTCGCCGCCTATTTCCTCTCTGAGCGACTAATTCGGGAAGTGGAGACACAGGAAAAGGGATTTATACTTGTAGTCGACCTCACGGGCCTTACATTTGAACAACTATGGAAGCTCAACTTGAAGGAGCTCCGAATCATTATGGGAAACGTTCAGGTGGGAAGTGCATATTTGTTGAATAGGGCTTTTGCTCTTGTCAATTGTAAAACGGCTGCCATTTAAACTATCACCAAGTAATTCGAAATCTCTCACCAATTTAGACTTTCCTCACCCATTATTGCCTCAAATTACTCCACATTTTTTCTAACTTAGTATATATGATTTATTTTAGAATAATTAACAGAATTAAAACGCTAGAATTCGAAGTATTTCAAGACTCTGGCGAGGAAATCTGATTGAGTTGGTGAGAGATTTCGAATTACTTGGTGATGATTTAAATATTCCTCTTGTAAAACATTTACTAGACAAATTACGAAAATCCGTAATTCTTATGTATTTTATTTTAATTTCAGGAAGGCTTGCCTATACGTATTGCTGAAATTCATTTTCTTAACCCTCCTCGATTCTTTTGGTCCATGTATAAGATAATCATGCTATTTCTGAAGGATAAAATCCGGAAGCGGGTCAAACTGCATTATAGCCTGGAGTCCCTTCAGGAGTCTATGGACGTGGAAGTGCTGCCTCAGTGCTTGGGTGGACCTTTAGAGGATATAGAGGCTTTTGAATACAAATTGACTGATGAAATCCTTAAATACGATTTACCTTATAAAGGTCAGCAGAGTTTTAATGTACTTACCCATGCTTTTCCTGTTTGGGTATGGACAGTAGGACTTAGATCATAATGAGGAATATTTAAAGGATCACCAATTAATTGGAAATATCTCACCAATTAGAGCAGATTCCCTCACGAAGGTTTGAAAGATTTTAAATAAGATAATTTTAATTCCGTTAATTATTATAAAATAAATAATGTTTTGCTCATAATCAGTTTCAAATGATTGGTGAGTAAATTGTTGTAATTGGTAAAGAAATCTGATTTAATTAGTGAGAGATTTCGAATTAATTGGTGATACTTTAAATGGCAGGGGACTAAATTATTTGTGTATGGTTTTTACAGAATCGTGGAGCGGATCGTACGGAAAATAAAGCCTACTTTTTAAATGAAAAAAGCACACAAAGTAAACCCGAAACTCCAGGAACACAAATACTAGTTTTAACTCTCCTGGCTCAACATTTTGGAAACAGAAAGTGTTTTAAAGCAGCGGAATAAACTACCAAATTCCAAAAATAAACCCAGTGAATATGTCTGAAAAGTGAGTTTTATTTTCAAAATTCAGTATGGCACCCAATAGAACAAGGTATACACTTAATCCAGTCGTGGACATGATTGAAGACAATTAGCATTGACAAAAAATTGTTACAGAACATACAGAGCACAATCATACAAAACACGTGTCGGACTCAGGCTTACATTCACAGATTCAGACACAAACACACAGACACGCATACATAACAAATCCCATGCATAACAATCATACAAACCATTCAGCACACTACTACATACATACATAGAAGCTACACAGAGAGGCCTTATTAATTCGGCCTAAACTTAACAAACCGGTTCTTCCCTACTAAATACTACGATATAGTACCTTTTGGATTTTCAACTTTCTCCTTCCAATTCCCCTTCTCAAAGGGTAACAATAGATTGGGATCCTGACAAATTGAAATTGCGTAGATAGTTAATTATCTAATCTCTGGTCTAGACCGGAAGAAACTTCCTTCCTTCCTTCCTCACACACACACACTTATACTTGACTAGTACATCACAAACTATGCTAGGCCTTATAGTAAGACTGACCGGTTTTGGCTATTTCAAGACTTTTTGAGGTTTGAGGTTTCTGCAAATTTTGAACTTTGGTAAAGACGCTGGTCCCCATGGGAAGCTTCTGGACTTAGTATCCGCCGGATGGCTGTTCGGCCCATCCTTGGGGTTCCGGGGCCGGCTGCCATCCGTGGCTAACCGTCACGGGCTTCCATCCGTAGAGGCGGTTGTAGAGGATTGGGCCAAGGACGCCGCCGGCGGCTACGCCAACAAGGAACGGCAAGGCCGGAGACACGTGCCGCTTGTTTCGGACAACTGTAAGTAAAAATGGAGAATTATTATCGAAGGGGCTGGAATTCCTTGCAAAGCGCAGATGTTGGGCACAAATGTTTTTGCCTATTCATACGGGAACGGGACCTGAGTAATAATACTTGGTTAGCTTCTGGATATATTCATTACCGTATTTTCTTCGGAAAAGCTATATCTTTTTATGCAACAGTAAACAAGTCAAGTAAAATGTTATTTTTGAAAATGTTAGGAGTCCAATAGCGTCGAAGACCATTTTCGATAGACATTTGCAATGATTTATTATTACGCCATATAAAAATTGATTTCTTGTAAAACAAATCTGTCTGTTTGCAAAGTAGAACTTCGCGCAGGAGGAATTATTTGGATAATTGCCGGAGACCGATTTCTCATAAAAATTATCATTCAAATAGTTAGCGCAATTTAAATCAAGTTTAGTTTTAATGCAACTCTCTGTCTTTTGGTTCGCTTACTGTTGTCAAATACGATTACGTTAGATTAGGTTTGTAATGCAAAAACCGAGACTATTTTTCTGAACATTATATATTATCCAATAAACCACATTTTATCCTTTTGTAGTTTTGAAATGGCTGCTATTGAAACTATCCCAAATTAAACCAGATTTCCACACCAATTACAGCAAATTACTCAGCACTCATTTGAACCTCATGAATTAACGGGGTTTAGAATTCGCTTATTTAAAACATTTCCAACGCTTGGCGAGGAAATCTGGTCTAACTGGTCTGGAATTTAGAATGAATTGGTGCTCGTTTAAAAATTCCTCTTTTTCAATACAGGTAAAAATGGCCAGTTTACTTACCAGAAGTCTGCTCAGGAATTCCATACTCGTATTCCGGAGCATAGTAGGCAGCTATGATTGAAAAAAGGAAAATATTGAACTATATGCAATATGAAATCGAACACGTGGTTTTAAGGCTACAATAGTTGTGGACTGGAACTTACTGGCATCGCTAAGGACGACAGCCACAAGGGAAGCGAGGAGGAGTGAAGCTAACACAACAGCCTTCATTTTGGATGGTCTCGTCAATTGAGTATGAGAACGCGGGACTTTGACTTTGAATAGTTGGAACTCTGAACCTCGTTGGAGAACAAGTGAGGATGGAATGGGAGAACTTGATGCTCTTACACAACATATTGTACTATTTTATACTGGCTCAACTATGCAAATGAGCAGGTGAGTGAAACGTAGTTCACGAAGCTCTCCCTCATTATGGGATCAGACAATGGTTATAAGGTGGTTAGTTGTAACGTGGGGATTCCTGCATGGAAGTCCGCGTTTCCGGTCTGCCCATTTTATGTAATCGTTCATCATACCTATCTATTACTTGAAGAAACTCGTACGACGCACGCATCTTCCGGTTAAATAATACTACGCCATAAATTCATCTTGTACAGGTTTACAACTCACTGCTGGGTTTCCATTCAGCTCGGATAAAGTTACACCTGCTCACGTCCATTCTTAAATGTAGATAGGCCTCACCTTAATTCTGTAGAGGGAATTATTGTGGTGCTCCATTAATTAGATAATTATTGGGTGAAACTTTCTGTAACGTAATTGAATCATACTTATTGGATTAGGAAATGATATATGATTTCCCTGACCTTTGACTCAGTCTATGAATCATAAGGATAATTAACGGATAACCTATATTAATCTGCAGTATAAAAAAACATACATACTTGCACTAAAATTTGAATTGTGACGTTCTTATGATGCAGAAAGATCAATATGGTTTTGAGTGCTATTATCGTCGTAAAGGAATCAATTTTGTTATTTAACGGCTAACCTAACTGACCCAGATCAGAGTTCAATGGAATTAAACATTCTCCTAAAGATCATATTTTTTTAATGTGAGCTCCTTTGAGCTAAAGGTGATTATTGACTTAAACTCTACTTTTCTTGGAACAAATTGGAAGAGTGAAAGTGAGAGTAAAGTTCAGAGAATTGTATTTGGGGCGTATGGAGTCTCAACAAAAATTAAAGATCAGCGATATTTACTTACAACAGAATAACTCCGTTGTCTTAGTAAATAGATCAATATTAGAGACATCTTTAAACTACATATTTCAGTGTGCAAGCTTGAATAATACCAGGAGACCAACTTCTGAATCAATTAATTAGTCAACTAGCACTACGCTTTCCATTTTCTAAGTTATTCGTGATTAGTTCTCGACTTTTTTTTTTAGCAGTGTCTAACTCAAGCTTGAATCTGGTAATAATCATCGCCAGTTGTAGATAGTTATACTTCGATAGTACGAATTAGTATACCTTTGTTTGTCTAGCATGGAACTAAAGTAATAACATTTCTTAGAATTATTTTTTATATGGTACAATGACCGCTCTAATTTTCAACATTAACGACTTACATATAATAGCGTTTGTTTCGCTTAGGCTTTGTAATAGTTTAGCTCGCGTCAGCTCCCTCATGTACAGTACATCTCAAACAGCTGCCCGTGAACAGAATTAACCGTCGTCGTTTGCCTAGTCTTCTGCTCCATTGGACTTAAAGTTTCGTACCTTTGTCGGAGGCCAACGTCCGAAGGCGGTTTACTCTAAGTTATCATAGAAAGTGTCAAAATAAAGAATCAGAATGGTTCTGCGCGGCGGAATTAGAAGCAGGATCTCTTCGACACAAATTGCCTTTGTCTTGATAGCATTGTTCTGTGTCCAATCAGATGGCTCCGTCTGTGACTACATGAAGGGTAGACAAAACACGACGGGCTACGAGGAAGGGACGGGTATGTACCAGCTTGTAGAAGATGGCGCAGTATCCGAAGTTCAGATTTGCCTCATTAGGAGCGGCTTCCCATGTATGAGGACGGATGACTGGAGAGCCTTTGACAAAAGTTATGGCCCTGTGATTGGAGTTGACTTCTATAAGCTTCGCCAGTTCAAGGACTTGCAGTATCAGGATTGGATTGACTGGACCTGTCATAGTGGGCGTTGCCTGGACTCAGGGGCCGGGGACTGTGCCCCTGGCCCTCGGGATTCCAAAGTCTTGAAAACCTGGCTTAGCAAATGAGCACCAACAAAATAAATATATAAACTAATTTGATTTGTATCTTATGTAAACCAACAATCTAATGTACCTATTTAATGGAAGTCGGTACTAAAGTAAAAATACAATAAAATCATAAATCTTTGCAATTAGTATTAGTACTGTGCTGCCTAAAACCAAATAAAAATCACATACTATACAGAAATAATTTCTTGAGTCCAATTCTTCAGTCCACGTTTATATCGAAAATTCTTGCCCGATGCATGTCATACCCAACCTTAGTCATGCTTTGAATTTTGGTTAACATATACTAGATCTCTACTTTTGAAGTAAGTAGATTAGCAAAATCTACACAGGCCTGTATGGTGATTTTGTAATGTCACATGACATGATGTGATCAGATTAACCTTGGGTGACCTCGCCGAGGTCACCACATGACCGCCGAATCAGTACCAAAAAATTGTTCCTAGCGTATGATCCGACATGGACTTGGGCACCCGAATCCGATGCTAACTCGATCTTGGGTGACCTCTGGTACCTTTCTATTTTTACTAGAATTCTTAGGTGCTGAAGTCTATGGAGCTTATACATACAGGTTGTATATTACGACTTCATATCTAGTACTCAATGTATGGGTGTAGATGTGGATAAAACAGGCCGGGATCATATATTTATATTATATTAATCAAAGAAGCTAAGTACAACAAATGCGTTTTAGCGGTAAAAGAACACCTGCCAAATAAATTCAGTAAACAAACAGGAAACGAGTACCAAACCACGAATGAAATTAAACTTACTGTATTTTGATTTGTCTCTATCATCTCAGCTGGTATCCCCAACTAGGAGTACAATTTGGTCATTTATCCACCTTGGTAATTTATTCGTCTCAAACGCACAATATCTATAATTTGTAACTGCCAGGAAGCAGAAACAGTGAATTAGAACTTTATTGTAATTTCCCAATTAAAATTAAGCCTTGGCATAAGCCTGAGCCTGAATTGGGAGCGGATGAGCCTCAGTGTTGAAGACCCATTCCTCCAGGTCCATGAGGTCATTCGTGCTGAAGAGTAGGTACAAATACTGAAACCAAGAAAAGAGAGGTCAGAAGACTGATACGACTTTGCCCATTAACATTTTAATAAGTACTTGAACAACCTTCAACGTTTCGGCAAAGAAGAATGTTTCCTGGACGTCATTCATGCCTGGCTCCTCACTGTACACGTTCTCGATCCCGGAATAGCCTCGTCCCGGCCCAACCTTGCAGTACTTTTCTATGGCTTGAGCCGCCTCCCAGCCCCAGTCTCTATACTTTTGGTCCCCGGTGAGGCGCCATAAGTAGAAGTAGGACTCAATGACCTCGGGTCGGAGATAGTAGCCGCGAGCCCAGTCATCAGTCCCAATGGCTTCGCTATCGGGAGTGAATCGGAAGATTTCGGGCCCCAGCCCCGTAACTGAGCGCCGATAGGACTCATGACAAGTATTCGTGAAGTTCTTCCCGATTTCCAGATCACGGTCCTTATGGGAACTTCCGGCGTCAGTGGATGACCCAAGGGCGAACAGTCCACCTGCAAGAAAATATAAAAGAAAAGTTAGCGACTTGCGAATAAGACATTATTAGAAGTTCATACCTGCAAAGCATGCAAAATGCCAAACTAAATCGTCCACCACGTCGTTGTGCTCCTCTGCAATGTAGAGCAAATTGTTCTGGACAGAATACTTGACAAGGCCGTTACTTACGAAGGCTTCCATGGCATCGTCGTACAGCTGTCTTGCCTCGTTGTCTCCAAGCATTATTGCCGTTTTTAGAAAGTACTCGTAGAAACTGTCTCCGAATACTCCAATGGAAATATCATCTGCAGGTCATAGGTAAAATATGTGAAAGTGTGAATAATGTGAATAATTTAAATTCATCACTAAATATGATTATAGACAGACATACTTCCCGTAAATTCTCCAGACTCGACGTCTACAAAATTACTGTAGAATCCATCTGGGCGAGCCATAGTTCTAACTACTTCTCGGATTCTGTTGACCTTCTCCAAGAAAATCCCGTCCTGACTCACTTGAGACAAGTAAGCAAATTCCAAGTGGAGCGTGCCAAAGTCGGCAAGTACGATGGTGCTGCCGGAGGCTTCCTAGCATTTAAATATATACAGATATTTTATCTAGTTTTAGCCTCTTCTTTATCGCCATAATCTTTATGGCACTTACCCCAGTTTTAATATTGATTTGAGGCCTTGGGAGTCCTCTCGGTGTGTCAAAAGCTGGAATGAGTAATTTTCCAAGGTCGTATGCAATGTCCCTCAAATGTGTCTCTCCCGTAAGGGCATAGGCCGAAAGTAAGCCGCCCATGAACCGAATATTAGTTTCAAATACTGAAACCGTGGCATTCTGCGCTTGTGGAATGAATATAAATGTTTATTTAATTAAATATGACTTTCGGACAGAAATAAGCTATTGGCGCTGATGGCTGATGGTATACTTACCACATTGGGAAAATCTAAGTTATCCTTGACCCATTGACTCCCTTTCTCATATTCGGCGTCCAGCTCCATGATGTGCAGCGTACTCAGGGCGTCCACAATAGTTGCCCCAATCTTTGAGTCTCCGAATATCCCGCCAGTTTCTCCAACCTGACTTACTGGCTTGAGCTGATTCTCACCCCAGGCATACTTCTCGTAGTCGTTCCAGGCGTCCACCAGCATCTGGGCCAAGAACAAGGAAGAATTAAGGAGACGGATTACGACGTCCCTTAATCACTCCTTACTAGAGGTGTAAATCCGGATTTGAAATCCAGAAAAATCCGAAATCCGGATTTGCCAAATCCGTCCTAAATTTACACCCCTACTCCTTACCTGTTTCACGAAATTCCGCTTGGCCCGGACTTCCGGATCCGGATCTTCTCCGCCTTGTGTCACGCCCTTCGTAACACTCCTCCTTATGGACAGTGAAAGGGCAGACTGGATTATCAGGACGCAGATCAGAAGAGGTAAAATGAACCGGATGGAGGCCGCCATTTTCCCTATGCTTAATAAATGTAATATTTTAACAGCCACTTTATACAAAACTGTTCAAAAATAACAACGAATATTTTAATTTAGCATAAATGTAGAGTTTAGGAAATGCGCATTAGCTTTATATACCTATGAAGTAATGAGATGTAATAGTCAGTAACCAATTAAATTATGTTCATTGAGTTATAATTGATGCAAGGTGATTTTCAGGTGTAATCAGTTAAATAACATAATTTTATCTATTGATGGTCTATTACTTATATAAGAGGCTTGTGGTTATAAAGAGTTATGTTTTTGTAGTTGATTTATCAAATGTTGGGCAATAAATCTGCTAGTGTGTGGCGTTCCTATTATACTTGTTCATTTGGGAGTACAGTTTTTCATATTTATCTAGAGTTTCCGAAGTCATGTTCGAATAATCATTTATTCTAATATTGTATGACATGAGAGCATGATGTTATACAACTTATCAGAATTCCTTCTGTAGATCAAATTGTTTGACTAAAACTCCAAAAATACAGACTTGATTTGAATATAAATATTTAAATCCAAATATAAATTAAGCCATTATGGGATAAATGCTCTTCGGTTTGATAGGACTATCTTCGGTTAATTTTCGAACGCCTTGATCAGGTACGCTTGATCTGGTTATAACTCCGTAGTGACCTAATTTTCAAAAAAACAATGTTTTCGGGGTATTTGCGAAATTCTAGCTGATAACAACAATCAGACATCCAGCTCAAGTTTAGTGCAAATTATAATGGGTATCCGTATAGTTTTGACAGTTTTAATTAGAAAGCCATCTCTAGTTCATTTAAATATACATATATATATTCTTAGATTCTAAAAACCAAACATAACATATTTAACAGGTATAATTGTATGTTATACAGTAGTATTAGTAGAATAATTGGTGGTAATCAAAAATCATTAACGCATTAACAGTTAACGAACACCTTGTCAAAATAATGTCAAATATTTCATGTTTAAAGATAGTTCTTTGGGTACCAAACCTAAAATCAATAAATATATATTTACCTAGTATAAACTTAGACGAGTCTAATTTAGCTCTATCTTCTCATTTAATATTTTATTTCCTATTTGGCGTGGTAGCAGGAGAAGGCAGTTCATTGGGACTCTCACTTCGAATTCTGACGACTATGCTTGGAACGAGTCTACTTTGTTGACGAATGTTGTTTCTTGAATTTCTTGACCGGGCTTGCATCATAATCACTGTTCTCAGCAGCACTTGTTTTTCCAGGACTCTCGAAGTCGTTCGTATTCTCCGGAAACTCTTCTTTTATTTTTACTCCTGTTGTGGTTTCATTAGCTGGAAATATTGCAGAAAACGAGTTTATAGTTAAACGACACGTTTTTTTAACTGGTTATATTATACCTATACACCATTCTATTCACCTCTTTTTGATTTTGATTTTATTTCCATGAAACACTTTTATATAAAATATAATATTCAAGTTTGACTTTTAAAACGGAATAATCCGACTATTCAGCTATGGACTCACATGACGAGGCGCTGGTCCTATTCGATGCCATTTCACCATCCGCTCTAACGGAGTTGCAGAGCCTTCGGACTTGCAATTCTTTTCCAGCCCGCATGATCGGACAGAACTGTTCCTCCTCAATGTCCATTTCTCCAGTGTACATGAAGTCCAAGAGCGGTCGGAGCTCCGACATTTTGAGTCCAGTCACTACGAACACGGAGTAATTCTCCGGCGATTCCTTGAAGCATTTCTCAAAACAGGCGGAGCCGGCTGCAAGGACGATCTTGTGACACGGAATACCCTCTCCCTCGCACCAAAGTGTGACGTCCGTAAAGGCCCCTTTGACCCGGAACTCGCTAAACATTCTGCTACAGTTGGCCCCATGCTCACCCCATTTGACGCAGAACCGCTTGGCCGGAGGCGGGGAATTAGGCTCGTATCTGGACTGGGACTCTGACCTTGTCTCCATCTGGGACTTGGCATCTGTGTCTGTATCTGACTCGTCGTTTGGTTCTTCGGCAGTGGACGACCGGCGCTCTGACCTTACATCCTGACCACTGGCTGCAAGCTTTCTCGGGATGGACTTGCGTCTGGACCTTGGCCGGTCAACAGGCTCGTCAGAAGTTGATGGATGATTTTCTTGGGCATGGGCCGTCTCCATGGCCTTCTGATGACGCTTAGAGCCCAAGTGTCCCTTGATACGATCCACGCGAGCCCCAATCGTCTGGTCGCAAATGCGACAGATTAGCTTTTCGAGAACTTCTCCATTCCGATAGACGGGAGAGCCAGCCACGAAGTCGTGACTGTGCTCCGTCAAGTAGTTGAACACGCCTTGGCGCATAGTTGGTCGAGATGCCCTTCGTTGTTTTGTTAGAAGTTAGGTTTGCCTCCTCGGAAAAGCTAAATCAAGGTCTTCTTGACGTTTCTGTATGGTAAAAATATAATACACATATGTAACGCGAAAACTGTATTTTGTAATTATTCAGACAAACACAAACCTCAATCAGAAATGCAGTATAATAACGATGTATAGACATGTACTAATGGTAGGACAGCTATGCTGGTGGATTTCTGAATATGTTGAGGTAAATATGGCCGTGGGCCCTTCGCAGACAACCAATAATTATCAAACTAATTTAAATATATTTAAAGTACTCAATTGGTGATTATTAAATTAAATGTTTAACTCTAGATAAATCTTGTTTCCTCCATTGTAGGGCACATCCGCTCAGGGTGAATTTGCACTTGTTCCTGGT
>JAQFZY010001830.1:0-13814 GCA_034696285.1 Hypogastrura burkilli | reverse complement strand
GCTTGTATACCTACTACCTACAGCATAATGTTGAACTTTTGAAGAAACCCGCTGGGCCGTAGAGTGCAATATTTAGTACTACATTGAGTAAACGAGAAGAAACAGTAGGTACACTGTAAACTACTATGAATACCCAAGGATGAATAGCAAGTGTTCCTTTAGATATTGGTTACTATTTTTGTACTTTAAGTCGGCATGCATAAATAAATGTAACATTAAAAAAAATATTCAAAACATTTCGGGGGGGGCTCGAGCCCCTAAAGCCCTATGCTAGCTACGCCCCTGCTTGTCAGTGGACGAGGAGCGTAAAAATGTGTTATTCACCTAGGTATGTTTTGAGTGAATTCATTATTTGTCAAAGTTTGTTACAGCCTTGTGGAAGTGTGTCTAGTCTACCATGCACATACTGTGTACATACATATTCTCATCTGCTTGTCCAAAGAATGCATTGTTGTGAATGGGCAACAGGGTTTAGTTGAATGCATTATTAAGTTGAGACCGGTTTGAGTTCCATTTCCATGGCACCGGGTTCACTAACATGATCATGTGCATACTTCCTGCACTGAGATTTTTTGTTAAAAGGCAAGGTTTAGAGTAGAGGAATCATCACGAGGCGTTTTGGGGGCCTGAAATTATTTACTGTTACCTGCATATAATTCCTACTCACTATATCAGTGCTAAATCACTATAGACTTTGCCTCTAGTCCCGCATAAACCGGGTCCAGATAAACATTTAAAGCCCTCATGCTGCTGCGCCGATTAATATTTTTTTCAAACTTAAAAGCATAATACCATACAAATTTCCTGTCTACCTATAGTATTAGCATCACTCAGTGCTATTTTATACATTGTTTCCGTCCACTTCTTAATTGTCTGATCTTTTCTTGATCTTTGTCTAACAGTCGTCAGTCCATTTGAACAAAACATGACTGATTACATTGAATTAAAAAATGGTGGTTGTGGGAGGCAAGCTTTGGCTTTATTTAAGAAACGCAACGAATGAAATTATGTCCAGAGTATAAGAAGTTTTCAACAATTATATAATAAACTCATTAATCAAAACAGCGCTCATCAATAGTTCCACTTTCTCAAAAATGTTTACTTAATAAAATGCTGAGCCCGTATTAAATGGTGTTGGAATGAATAAAATAAAACGCGCGCGTACATGGGATGGGTGACTCGGATAATGCATGTAAGCAAACATTGTTGTCAAGGTGTTGCCAAGCCTCATCTTACTAAGCGAACGTTAATTGCCACTAAATGATGGAGAATGGGAATGGAAGATTACTGGCACAGGCACGGAATTGGAAAACGAAATAAATGATTTACTATACACTATCCAACAAGCTATAACTCTAACGCCGTATAAGGAAAACATTCTAGAGTGGATCTGTAATCCCCATTCAGTAAACGCCAATTGCGCATCTACGCTAGAAATGATTTGGAAACGTTACTCCTCATTTCGGGTTACGGCGGGGGCTTGTTCGCCTTTGCTAGCGCTTACATGTACCCGCAAGCACCGTAAGTATGTATGTACTTCACGTAAGGTAACCCCTCACAGTTGGGCTTGATTTATTGCAGCATTGTAACTTGAAACACTGCTCGGTCATTTTAGTAACGCGGACCAAAAGGTTGGTCCCGATGTAATCCTTTTTGCAATTTATTTGTCGGCATTTCACATTAGATTTAGTACTCTCCACTTCCTGACGTTAGAATTTCATAATTTCCGTATCAGTCATTGCATAGTTTGTAATCAATGCTAAATTAGTAAGTGGGGTTATCTTAGCAAGGTAAGCTGACGCCTGTTCGTTTCGGATTTGAAGGTTGGTACGCTTATTTCCCTCAGCTTAGGCCTCTTCAGATAAAAAAACAATTTGACAATTTTTATCACTGTCAAAGAACACTCAAAGTCGAGTTTTGTTACTAAAAAGTATTCCTAATTATAATTCTAAAAGTTTCACATCACGAAAGCGTAGGATATTATTTAATTAATCTTCGGAGTATATTTTGTAGTCAAAGCCTTAGGTACACACATAACTATATAAGTTTAAATATCTGTATGTACAGTATGTATCAATGTAGAAGTAATGCGTATTATAAAATGCATTTGTATAATAGCCTTTTTGGCCACAGAATATTTGTTTTTCCCAAGAAATACGTATCAGGAGCACTTACTCCCATTACAAAAATGCCAATCACCGACATCCAGCATCCAGCACTATCCATAGTTTCCACCGTTATCTCTCTAGTATCAGTAGTGATTATATGCTAGCTACTAACAAGGACAAGAACGGGTTTACCGCAAAATGAGTTTTGTAATGGACATTCCACATTGTTATTTTTAATTTTTCAAGAGGTTCCCTCTTCAACTGATGTACTATAAATCCAAAGCTCGGTGTGGCAAATGATATCAGTCGCCATTTAATACAGTAAAAATTATTTCACACTTCCTAGGCTAGACGTGCAGAAACAATGCTTCGATTCCTGTCTCTCCTTTTCTTGGCCGGTCTGGCTAGTGCTGGAGTTATTGACCATGGGGAATGTGGTGAGCTTTAGCATTAGTATCAACGAACAATAATAACACGTAACAGGTCATATAAGAAAATTGCGAATTTCCTGTAAATTATTTTGTCAATACAATTTGAGCTTAAGCCTACTCCTGACATTTAACTTTAGCCTTATGCCGGTTTTTTAAGCACCACTAATATAAATTTTTCTTAATTATGAAAGAAATGGTCGGCGCTATCGCGTCCGTCTCCGTAACTGACTGTCGCAGCACTCCCTGCTACTTGGTGAAGGGGAGGACCTACCATATTGACGTGGCCTTTGCTCCAAGTAAGCCATTTTTGTAAGACGTTTAGCTTAAGTACCCCTTTGGGAACCAATCTCTAACCCGCCCCTACTGCCCTTGGTCAGAATACCCGGGTGAGTACATTTCGTACAAGCTGGATGCAGTTGCTGGGGCCTTTACGATTCCGATCGTGAGCGGGAATGGCTGCCTTGCCCTGAGCACGGGCTGCCCTTACGAAGCCGGTTTGTTGTCGACTCATCGTACCACCATTTTCATAAGCGAGCAGTTCGTGGAGATGGAGGCCGTGGTCAAGCTCTACCTCACGGATGACTTGGGACGGAACGAGGTCTGCGTCACGGCCCCCGTCGAAATCGTCTATGAAAGGAAGCAGAAGCATTAGTTATAAAGTACTACTACTAATAAAATCAGTTCCAAAACCTTACGCTACACTCTATGGTGTCAATGGTGCTTTTGGAAGACTTATTATTATTGCGAACCTGAACCGAACCCGAACCTTGCCAGTATATCATACTATTATTGGGCTGATAAGATACGGTAACTTACTGGAAGCCCTTGCCGATCAGGCAGGGCTTCGTTCGATTCCCACAATTTATCTCAAGTCGGGTTAGATGGGAAACTTCTTTATCTACTGAACCACAGACCCGGCCCTTCGCCACAAACTGTAATTACTCCGCTGAAGTAATAATTTATAGCAATGGATTAATGGATTTCCAACGGGTTTTGGGACGAGCAGTTGTGCAAGGATGCAAAACCGCAGTTTACGCGTGGTACTGTTTTATTCAATTATAGCATCATCAATAGGACAACCCACTAATTGAAACATTTTGAGTTAATATATTTTACTGCAAGTAACGACCTCGCCTTCGGCTCGTGTCATACTTGCGCACGCGGCTCCGCCGCTTAGCGGGCTTGGCTCTACGTTTGGAACTAATTAGAACAAATATTTTCTTTAGTAAATAAATATATTACTTAACTCTACAAATAGTTTGACGTTAGCAAGCCATGTCTCAGAAACAAAGTACTTACGAACTGTTATGCTAGACGCTGCATGCAAGACTTAAGAAACATACAGAAATAGAAGGCATTTAAGAACCTGAACCCTCTAGCATCACAGTTCGTAGTTACTTTGTTTCGGTGACATGGCTTGCTAACGTAAAACTATTTGTAGAGTTAAGTAATCGATTTATTTACTAAAGAAAATACTTTTTTCTAATTAGTTCCAAACGTAGAGCCAAGCCCGCTAAGCGGAGGAGCCGCTTGTGCAAGTATAAGACACGAGCCGAAGGCGAGGTTGTTACTTGTTATGTAATATTCATATACCATGAACTGTGGTTAATTATAATAAGTTTTTTTTTCATTTTTAATTCATGAATACATTATTCCTGTACGTATAGCTATACTTGAATGGACATAAACATGATTTATCGTGAAATAATGATACAATATTTATGGTGCGGAAAGCAGGGACAGGCGCGGAGTGAGTTTTAGTGAGGCCGACAACCTTTCTTGTGTCAATCGTGAAATAAGCTCCAATCCAATGCAAGATTACATTAACTCTTGCGCCGTAGAATATTAGAGGCGGGTTGGCTGACACAGTGGCGTAACTAGGATTTTTGTGCCCCTATGCAAGGTTTATTTTGGCGCAACACAAAATATGCCTTTGTGAGACGATAGCAACTTTTCTGAGCAATTCATTTGTCCACAAAATGTTATTTTAAATGAAGTAAAGGAAAATTTTGCGCGAAGCGCATTGTGCACTTTTTCATCTTAAATCCAAAAATTAAAGGGTTACTGCTTGCAAGGCCGCAAACCCAAGAAAAATGTAAGGTTCAAATTCCATAAACTAGGTACCTCTACACTAAATTGTGTACAAATATATACTTTGCACGAAGCCCAAAAAACTTGAAATGCAAAACACCTAGTTTACCGGGAACGTGTCAATTGTAAAAAATCCATTTTGACCATTTCCGCAAAGCGCAAGAAACTGTTGAAGTAAAAATCCCTTACTTTATCGCAAGTGAAAATTTTCAAAAATTCATATAGATTTTATGTGCGAATCACAAGCAGCTTTTGGCTTTCTAGTGAATTAATTTATCACAACACTGATCTGTAAATAATGTTGCGCGAAGCGAGAATTATTTTGAAAGCATAATCATGGAGAGGTATATAAAGGTATATAAAGTAAATAATAATGTAGGGCAGGCGTGAAGCAGATATATACGGAGGGTAAGCATTGACCGTGGTAGGCCTTGGTGCGTGTTGGGTTGTGTCAACCGGGGTGAAACATTTTGCCGAAAGGTGCGAGGAAGGTTTCCGTGCCAAGATAATTAATAAATTTTCTCAGTAATTAATTGGATTTAAATGTCACCTAGTATTTAGTCCCTTGTATTTTCATTACAAATAAGATCGCAAAAATATATGTAGTTGAAAGGTAATTTATGTAAACTTGTCCACGGTCATACTGATTATATTCGCAAGAAAATATTCGAATTAAATATGCATGCCTTGTTGTACAGAGAACTGTATTGACGATGAAGCGTGACCATTGCGCGAAGCGCAAGAGCATTTTGAAATGTAGGCTGTCAAGAAAGTATTGAATTTGAAGCTTCCTGAGTGTGCAGAAAACTGTACTGGGGCCGCCACACGATCTTGCATAGGACCTTCACCCACTGTGAGGTAGGGATGAGCGCCCAGGACGTGCGCCCATGAATCGCCCAAGCCCGAACACGTGGGAGGGCTAGGAGGTTCCACATGCAGCATATTTTTAATAACGTCATGGGCGCAGCGTGGGCGGGAGTAAAGACTATGGGCGCAGGCAGGCGCTTTTGCCCGAGGAATAATGTGGGCGTGGGCGGCATGGACGTCCGGAATCTCCGTGGGCGCTCATCTTTCCTGTGAGCGGACGCAGAATGGACAGTTTCCAGATATGGGTGGAAACTTATTTAATTCCCAACTTGCGTTCTTGGATACAGCTCCACTTAGTTTTTCAAAATAACAAAAAAATAATACCAGGTACGCTATAACCGTATTCTACATATACTCCACATTACCTTATGTGCTCAAATTAATGAATAAACCAGCAGGGGCTGGCGCCCCCGCTGGTGTGCGACCATATGCGCCGCATAGCTTGCATATGCCTTATTTACGCCACTGGGTTGACATCTATTTGAATTCGCGTTGAAGATATCTACTCTCCTATCAGGTTTGGGTTTGGGTCAGACTCAAGTCCCCCAAGATCACCTGACACCAATCTTAAAAATCGGGCCGTATGTTCGGTGAAATTAACATTTGCGAGGTGTGACAGTGCCAAGACCTGGACCCAGACCACGCAGAGTTGTGCTTGGGCGGTATGTCAAGTCAAAGTGATTTAATAATGATGATCCTGGTTGTTGTTACGACCCATGGAGGAATTAAAAGTGTCAACATATTCCTTCAGGATTTCTCAGAAATGTAAACATAGGTCAAAGAAATTCGTTGCTGGGGGTCTTATGTTTTTGACCCATAAGTCCTGACCCCTTGACGTTAAAAATCTGAGCAACGAACTTGATCACCGCATTGGGTATAAATTTTTGTTGACCTAATTTGGTGGGTCTGGGTTGAGAAATGCGACCGAAATCCGGCGGCAAGTCCAAACCTTGATATAATTTTATATTTCGCTTCTGCTAGAGCTTCGGCCAGCAAATGAGTAAAGGTTGAAGCAAGGGCGAACCGGGGTCTAGCCCTCCTTCGGCCACCGAAGCTTCGGGGCAACCCTAAGCCATGTCATTTGATATCAAAATGATCATATGGTACCGGAGAGGCTAAAGAAATATGACTAACCACTTTTCCGGCCTACCGGTGATACCATAACCCCGGGGTGACCCACAAGGGTCACCCAAGGTCAACTTGAGTTAGAATCGGATTCGGATGCCCCACGCAATGCAGGGTCATATACTTGGAACAAACTATTTATAATGACCTTTGGGGGTCATATGGTGACCTGTACCCAAGCAAACAATGTCGTGTGTCGTATCAAAATGATCGTACGGGCATAGGGAGCATAAATACATCTGACAAACTAGTTTGCTGGCTTATTGATAATCCCTTGGCCCGGGGGTGGCCCGCAATGGTCGCCCAAGGTCAACTTGAGTTAGCATAGGTTTCGGATGCACAAAAGTAAACCCAATCAATTTCTTTAAAAACGTTTTAAAAATTAATTTATTTTGCGGGAAATACATTCACACAAATTGTGATTATGCTGTAGTTCTTTTGACGATTGTGATTCGTCATTCCGTGTTGCACGTGGGGCGACACACACAAGCTCATAAGAGCACTTATCGCTAGTGATTCGTTTCACTGTTGTGATTCGTCATTTCGTGTGGCACGTATGGCGATACGTAAAATCACTTGTATTCAGATTGAGTTAACTTGACTTCCTTCCAGGAAAAGGTTAAGGTCAGCTCTTAATTGAAGCGGCAAGTGAGGTACGATTCGAAACGCCTTGCAAAATTATTTAGAATAATGGCAAAATTGAGGTTGTCGGGCTTTCAGTTCACCAGGTGCATGTCAACGGGATTTGTTTATTTCTCCGCATTCTTGTTTGTCAAGATAGCAAAAGATACGCGCAGCTCAAGGAAACCCATGAATTTGTAATAACTAACAATTCTTTCATAACATCTATTTTACAGTAACTATGACAATTGACATTTCTGGGCGTGTGGGCTCGCCTGAGATGCAAACTGCAACGCCGCATACATTAATGCGTACGTGTTCCTTGACACTTACTCATCCAGAGGCTTGAGCTAATTTATTTAATAGCTGAACTACCGCATACTGAACATTTGGACCTGGTACAATTGTTTCAATATTATGCATTTTAAATAACACATCCATTACATAATTACTAATCATTACCAATTATAAATAAATTAAGTATTTCCATGTAATTACCAAACTGAGCCAGTACAATTCTGCTGACTTGCTGTCCAACGAATAATTAGTAGCATGAACGGTGTCATTCCTATAAAGTAGGTATTCCAGCTGGTTAAATTTCCAGTATGCAGAGGTTTGTTAGGTTACCCGTTATTAACATAACATAGTCAGATTCAAGGCATACATAATGCGCCCGATCCCTGAAGTTCCGCTTGATGGAGTTCCGGTTATAAACATATCATGCTTATTTGCTCCAAATCCCGACCCGGAGGCTCTAAAGGTCACGGCCCATAGCATCAACTCAGCCTGTCGGGACTGGGGCTTCTTCTACGTGGTCGAGCATGGGATTAGTCCAGCCTTCTTGTCCAAATTTAAATATGTCAGCAGGGAATTTTTTGGAAAGTCAAAGGAATTCAAACGCTCTGTTCAACGGAATAAGGTTGGCGAATTGTTTTTGGGTCGTACTTTCCACTTAAGGAGAAAATCTATGTATATTGCAAACTGAATTAACCTGAGCTCTTAGGGTTGCAAAAAAAAATATATATGTATATACGTTAACATCCATGGCTCTCAATTCCAGATTAGCACAATCCGAAATATGTATAATATCTCTTCTGGGCCCTAGCTTTATGTTCGTGGACACGCAGATGCCGGAGTTTGCAATTTAAGCGTTGACTGGCACGAAGTCTTCGACTTCCAGTCCGATAAGGACACACATGAAAACGTACTTGGAAGGGACAAGTGGTGCAATCAGTGGCCTGAAGGAATGACGAAATTCAGGGATGTTCTGAACGAGTTCTACGAGGTATACTTAACAATATATTTATATACTTAGTCCAAAACGCCCTATCTCTATGACATAGGGCGATAGAGAATTTGCACAAACCAACGTATGACCGTGCGATCAACGGCTCTAATCTTAACTTATTGCGAAAAATTTAAAAATCGTAAGTTAAACCGGTGGAAAGCGACAATTTATGGAAACCTCAAAGACTAGACCATGAGGAAATTCAAAATTTTCGTATCCATCCCCCGTGACCCCCCGGTGACTCCAAAACGTCAACCGTGGTCAACCTAACTCGATAGTGTCATTTAGAATATCAAATTGACTAGAATCGCATACTGAGTGTTACTCGGTGTGAGCAGACATTTCATCCCTCCGTGAGCTTTCGGTAACTCTGAAAGGCCACCCACAGTCAACCCGAGCTCACCATGTCATGTGACATATCAGAGTAGTCGTGCGGGCCTAGAAAGCATGAATACATGTGACAAACACTTTTCTGGGCTACCCGTGACCCCACAACCACGGGGTAAGTAGCGAGGGTCACCCGCGGTCAATTTGAGTTAGTATTGGTTTCGGACGCCCTTGGCCATGCAAAGTCATACGCTATGAACAATGTTTTGATATTGACATTTTGATCGCCATATTGGGGATTGTCTCTACAACAAAAGAACTTCCTCCGTCCTCCGCATAACATATACAATACATAGTTATATACAAAGGCACGATTTCCAAATACAAGCTTGTAACCGTCGGGATCGCTGTTGTACAATCTAATAGTCACAGGCCCGGTCTATTCTAACGTTTGACCCACATGTTTTAGGACTCCCTTTTGATTTGCTCCAAACTCCTGACCACCCTCTTCTCGTCCCTCAATGTTAGCGGAGAGGAAGCCGCTGGGTTCCTGGCTGGGACCCGTGACACAACTTTCGCCCGTGTCGCCTACTACAAGACATGCACCGAACCTGATGAAAACTTTGGAATCAACTCACATACGGACGTTGGGGCCTTCAACCTTGTGTTCCAGGATGACGACGTCTCATCGCTTCAAGTTTGGAAGGACGGGAAGTGCTACGACGTGCCGGCTGTACCAAGTACGCCTACTCGCCCGCATAAAAAAAACAATTTAACATAGTTATGAGTGTTTTTTTGTTTTTGTTTTTGTTTTTGCATAATACGTAGATTCGTTGGTTGTAAGCATTGGAGACATGGTACAGGTAAAGGCCAATTGAACTGTCCGAAATTGTATATAGCTGCTTCTGAGACGCCTCGAGCAATTTTGTTTGTGCAATGACTTGCAGGTGTGGACCAACGACCTTTACAAGGCTCCGGTACTACAAGTAGTTTCAAAGAAGATAAATGAGCGTACAAATTTCGTCTTTGCCTACTATCCAGCTAGCGGCTGCGAGGTTAAGCCACTGGCGAGCTGCGTTTCCAACGAGAACGAGCCCAAGTACAAGCCTTTTACTTTCGGTGAGTGGCGGGCTCAGAGGCTACTTGGAGACATTGCGGAAGTTGGAGACGAGCCCAGAATTGAAGTCTACAGAATTTAAGATGTTGAGCCATGATTAGCTCGAAATGAATCTATGTATGTACACTCTTTGCACACATCACTTTAGACAACGCTCAAGCATTATAAATATGAATAACTATATCAACTTCCCATTAGAACTAAGATTTTGTCATTTTCCCCTTTATTTATAAGTATGTTGTTTCCATTTTATATAAGTTAAGGAGTCATGCCCATTTATATTAATGGTTCTATCGGGAAACTACTGGCTGCCATTTCCCATAATTGTTAACTTATGGTCGTCGGACAAAGTCATTGCTGTGGATTCAAGTCAGCCCGGTCCTCAGCTGACCTGCTGTCAAGCATGGTCCTCACGTGAGCACCCATCAGTAGTATTAGCTCCCCGAGTACTCCGAACTTGAGCTCAAATCAGCCCAGCTAAACTTTTGGACTATTACATCCTTCCCACACTTATGATACCTAAAACCTACATCAGCTCAAATGAATAAAATAAACTCGCTCCGTATTATTTTCCGTAGTTGGTTATTGGCTTAAATCCAAAGATTCCATAATTTACGCAAACAAGCATTGTGAATGTGGTATCAGATTGAATTAATTTTACACAAATCATGGAACCCAATTCATTTGACATGGCCGCTACCCATTCAATGTAAGTGTAGATGCATAGTGTTTTTTAGTCTTAGTTTTATTCTTAGCCGTAGTTAAGCCGTACAAGAATTAGGAATAGCGGACTAAATTTAGTCACAAGTGTCCCGCCATTCTTATGCCTCAACACCGCGTCCGCCCACCGCAACCGCACTACCCTAAACCTCATAACCAAGTACCTAAATAAATATTGGTTTGACAGTCTTGTACGTAAAATTGGACCCAGGACAGTTCCCGTGCCACAGAAAACAGAAAGGGGGCGGAGTAATGAACTGATCTATTTCCACTACTTTTGGACAAAGTCACACGTAGATGTGAGTAATATCTGCATGGTGAGGTACTCGCAGGTACATACGATTGAAATGCGCAGAAAATGTGATAATGAGTTTTAAGAAATTGCGTCTTATAACACAAAGGTTACAAGTCTCGGGGATATAAAATGCTGCATAATGTTCCACCTAACCTACCAGTATAAAAAGTCACCATGACAAAATGAAATGTTGATCTCCGGGTCAGGGGTCAGCAACGGTCAGCGACCACGGGGTCACAAAAAAATAAAATATATGGCGAAAAGTCATCGGACTGATTGTAATTTTTAGATATAACCGTCATCGATATCCGCCAAGGAGTTTCGGAGGTGATAGCTGACAAACATCCATACACACGCACGCGTAGCGATCTACGATTAAGTAATATGGTTGGGTGAAAAGTTATAAGTATCTTTGAATTAGCCGGTGTATATTTTATGAGTCAAAGTTTATTAAAGATTTTGGGGTACATAAGTAGGTACCTTGCAATTTTTCCAAACTGCTCATCCGTTGCACAACGTTAAATCAGTGGCATTTAACTCCATTAGATTTTCCAAGCAGTGGTTTTGTAAATTGGTCTGACGATGGCATTCGAAAATATTCAGGACGTCCAGAGGCGCCGGCAGAGGTAGGCCACGTGGTCCTAGTCCCACCTGGGGCTCATAGGTTGCCTAAACTTATTTGATGCACAGCAATGCTGAGCAAGTTTCGTCTGAAAATGCCTAAAGGAGCCGTAATGTACGAGTCAATTTTTCATGTTCGAGAATGTATTCTGTGCCTGAGTATCATTTTAGTTTTGATGAAACTTTGATCCCTTTGAAGAGTTTTGCGACCTGTTGTGGGAAAGTGTTACTCAACGTTTTGCAGTAACACTTTCTAGGAGCTTTTATTAAAAGTTACGAGCTTCTATTTTAGATTTTCCTGTCAAAGCGGAAAGAAATTAATGACACGGTGAACTGAAATTATCACCCATCAGACTCCTAGTTTGCCAGCAGCTAAGAGGACAAAGAAAGTGACCGACGGTACCGATTTGAGTTGGAGAACTTTCAAAAATACATAGGTAACTGAATATTTTCGAAGAGAAAGTAAGAAACAGCAGCCAGCCGTTTCTAAAAATTGAAAAAGAACCAAAACAAAACGATGAAATCGTCTTAATGGACTCGAACCGGTATCGTATAGTTTATGATTTATTGTTAAGCTCACCGTAAAACAAACTGTGGTCCATAATATACTTTGACCGAAATTAAAAAGTTTTAACTAGTTTCCCTTGGACATTTGATTAATGAAAGTTATGTTAGGTTACAAGGGTCATCTATGGAGCAGCATAGGCGCAATCCCTGTAGTGATTACACTGGGCCTAAGCAAAAGAAAGGCTTCCAATTTAAACTTAACTTTTAGTTCAGTTTTATAGCCTAATTTGAATGGGGTCTGTATCTAGAATGGTGTATTTAGACTAGTTTTATGACATGTTATGTAAAAGAAGACTTAACTTTTGGGACCACCTACGAAAAAATCCTGCCCACGTGGTTTATTTAAATGTGTAAAGGTGACGTTTCTGTTTTATTGTACATATAGCACCAGAAGCGGTCCTGGGTGATTTGGAACAATCGAAGTAACGATCTTGCTCTAGTAAACATTACATTTAGAGATTCAAATAAATACCTATGCATGTAGTCAAGCCTAAAAAAATACAAAGAATCGTGTTGCTAGCTGTGGCGGCTCCATTTATACACTTGATGCTATTTTATCGGCAAGAGTCTGAATACGGTACTGTCGCATTGGTAAAACTAGCCTTTGGTAACCGGAACACAATATTTTGTCGAAGTCACAAGTTGTATACATTGGGCGACAGAGTTATGTCGACCATTGTTCATTAGTTAACGACACGGAAAAATTGTGAAGTAATATTAAGAGGCATGGAGCAACTTGTGGTGGAAGTATATTAAAATGTAAAATGGTAAAAAATTGCACTCAGAAAAAGTGCAAATACCCAGAGCCGATGTGCCCTCTAATGTACAAAACAAGATTTATCCTCAGTTAAATACATAATTTAAGAATCACAAATGGAGTGCTTAAAATAAATGTAAATTCGTATGGAAATTAATGGTTGTCCGCGAAGGGCCAACCACAATAGCGCAGCGTATACTCGGTGTGGACAGATCTCAAACCCCTTTACTTTATCTACACCCGAAAAATCTACGGCAAGAATAACTATATCTGATTCATTCAAAGAGAGAGGTAACTGCAGAATAACTTCGTTGACTTTTTGTGGAAAGTGTATCACCAAACCCTTCATGGCCTGTTGTCCTCTTCTTTTTGATATATGGAAAATCTTCATGAATACTTTTACGTGACTGATTAGACGAATTTCAGGTTGTGAAAGGACAACCAATTCGGGTGGAACTAGCTCAAGGTTCATTTGGTTGAATACTGATTGTGGTGATAGACGACCTTGTTTCATGTTTCCGTTACATCTTTTACATACTGGCAATATGCTGCCTTAAGTCAATTTATGAAAATGCTTGGAGACGATATTTTGGATATTACAATAGACAGTAAGCTTATGCGTCCTCGACGGGTATATTGTTGTTGAACGTTGCCTCAATTTCTTGGATGAGCGGTGATGACATGCTCGCGATTGCAGGCTGGGCCGCACGGTGGTAACGTTTTTGTTGTGTTTCCGTATCCAGGTGTGTGTCATAGTGATCTGCCCATATTGGATATTTAGCGTTTTGGTGTAAGCATAATCGAGGAATTAACCTAACTTAAGCTCGTAGCTCCTCCTACTTGACGTAAGGACCGGTGTAAGCTTTTTCACGTAAGAGC
>JAQFZY010001829.1:0-13817 GCA_034696285.1 Hypogastrura burkilli | reverse complement strand
ACTTCAAGCATAAGGGTAAAATTTCGGTTTCTAACGTCTATTTAATCTCCTGTGCAACCAATTCTGCAACCTTTTTGTAAATACCGGAAGTGTAACGCGCTCATTAGAATTGTCTCACATATCCGCGTCAATGAGTTATCGTCTCTTTCCCCAACTTTTGTCCAGACTAGGTATGCAACGCTGCATAAGAAATATTGATTTTTGCATAAAAATTTTAACCTAACGGTATAGCTCAAGTAAAGTGAAATAATGGGTTTTTTAGAGTCCAAAACTAACCTGACCTTTCTGTATTTTATTCAAACTAAAAACAGGAGGAATGGCTTTATACGTTTTATGGTAAAGACTATATTTTTTATGCGGGCTTTTTCGTAAGTACTTTTTGTATAATATAGAATTGTAGAACTGTTATTATAGTAACCTCTGTGGTTATTGATATTTTAGATTTATTCACGTTATTTCGGATTGATTTTGACAGGTTATAGATGACTTGGATGCGGCAGTGTCGATGGTGGCCGACGGGAGCTTCGCCCTGTATGAGAACGTCCGGTACCTTAGATTTATAAGAATGACGCGGAACCTGAGTAAGAACGGTGTCCCGTCAATGCGCCTTATGAAACAGTGCATTGTGCCGGTCCACATTGGTTTCGCATACCAGAAGAACTCTCCGATCACGCTCACGGTGAACCGGTAAGGGGTCCAGTAGTCTACAAGGTATTTTATTTGGTTCCCACGTTCGGTTTGAGGTCTGTGGACAGGTGACATGACATAATAATACGTACTCTAGAGTAGGTAGCGTGTGTTTAGCATCTTACGTTTTTGAGACATTAGGAATGGTGGTGAATACATGGTTAGGGTATGCCTATGTTACAAACAGTAGTTAGGTACATGCTGAGTATACACATATCTCTATCTACTACGTAGAATCTATTTACTTATTTATAAGGGTACTAATAGATAGCAGGATTTTATAACGTAATACGTATACATAGATATATGATTTTAAATAAGTACAGTCTAGTAGCTACTTTCTTAGGGCTATCATTTAAGACTACCTACCAAAGATAAATCTCATAGTCAACGAAAGCTTAACTAATTCAACCAAACTTACTTTGGCCGAATTATTCCCCAGTTCTGTTTGAAGGAAAAGTTCGGTGAGATTTGACTGCTTTCCGTTCGAATAGAGCGCGGGCAATTGCTATAGGAGAACGTTTAAACGTAGCATAACCTTAATTAATCAAATTAGTCATGGGCAAAATCTTCGGTAGAAATTAATAATTTGATTTCTTTAATTTCGGTCAAAGTAAGTTGGCGTCGACCTAGTTATTTTTTCGGAGATAAAGCTGGAATATCTACGGCGGGACTAATAATAAGCCTTTTCTTAGTGACTCCTTAACCTAGGGTCTATGCTACGGGAAGGAACTATTTAGTAGTATTTAAATATCAAAGATCACACTCTTTACAGCTACTTTGAATACAATTTCAGATACATACGAATTTTCCAAGAATCTGGACTGGTAAAACGCTGGGGCCAACGACTAGTTACATTGACGAGAGAACACAATAAGGAAGTTTCGGAAAATGACGGATCTGAGACAAAAGAAGAGTCACCGGACGACTCGGCTCCGGACTCGGGCAAGTCTCGAAAGCAAAGGGTCCTAACTCTACAGGATTTGCAGGTAAATAAGTATATAGTTTTTCAAAGGTCTACTGCTTTTTATTTTTTGAAAAAGACTAACTTCTGGCAGAAGAGTCAACAAACTCTTTTCAGGGATATTAAATATTTTAGCTCCTCAAAGCTACGAATCAGTTATAAGGTTCCCGTAACAGATATTTTCTTGAAGAGGGTAAGAATTGTATAGCACAAAGTAAATGATTTTCTAGCTTCGATAAATGCCAGCCCCGTGTCAATGGCTTATTCTCTCCGAGTCCTGAAAATCTATTCAGAAATGTCCGTTCCTCTCACACAGTCCATACTATAAATACAGATACTCTAACCAAGCGTTTATACCTACATACTAGGGAGCAGTCTATCTTTTACTTTTGGGTGGCTCACTTTCACTCCTGGCCTTCATCGGGGAGCTATCCTACCGGAATTCAAAAAAGGCTGCCCAACTCCCGAACAAGGCCCTCCTTGGAAAACTGGTCCAGAAAACAAAGTATATGGTTGAGGTTCAGGCGACCTTTGGAGCTGACGGCAGCCGGAGGAAGGGGAAGAAAAGGAGAAAGTCAAAGAAAGCCCCGCCATTTCCTTATATTGAGTAGGCGGGATTAAGAACGGGTATCACGGATCTAAAGACCAGAAGAAGTCTAAGTCCATGACCTAGGCTAAAATGTAGTAGGTACACCTTAGGCTTAACTATGCTTGATATCCTTATGATATATACAGCAGAGTAGTAGTCACATGAAGCTTATACCTTGTAATTTGTATGTACATATATAGTAGTAGTTTACAGCTTGGGACTGCAGTCTTTGAGAGGAGTCAGGCAAAAGTAAAACTTTTAAGATTCTATAAAATATAAAAACTTTAATATATGAGCAATATAGTCGGAAAATTGAATTCAGCAAATAAAATATAACTCATGACTACCCAAGGGCTGTAAATATTGATGTATCCAAGTTACAACTGAACCCCGAAATGGCCACAAGGGATTGTGGGCGGTTTCTCCACAACCTTACAGAGAATCAAATGGGATTCCAAAGTCGCTTTTTGGCTTGGTTCAGCGCTTACTGGGCCATATCGTAACACTTATTTTGTAACAACATAATTTTAGCATTAAATAAGCCTATTAGTTTGCACAGTTATCCCGGTAAGTTCTGACTGAGCCTGGGCCTCTCCTATTTCCCTGGCTCCAAGTGGAGGACAGTGCTTTCGGAGCCTGCATTAATACTTTCACTATCACTCTGGAGCTGCAGATTAGCCGAGAGGTCCGAGGCCTCCAGTTCCTCGTCCAGAGCCATGCTGGGCCCCACACAGTTAGAATAAATGTTGTTGGTGGTCATTTTGCCTGAGTTTGGTGAGACCCTGTGCCTCTGGGGTGAGTAGTTAGTGTGGGCTGAGACCGTGACCCTCCTAGGTACGAATGATACGGTCATGGTGACGAACTCCTCGGGATGTGCCTGGAGAGGGGGCCCGTCCTGGACTTGGTAGGCCAGCGAGTCGGAACTGGGCAGAGAGATTGATGAGAGTGACTTGTTGGAGGGGACGGGCCGGAGCAGGTTGTCCCTCGACACTTGGGAGCCCATAAGGTGACGACCTGTCGGGGAGTCCTCCCTTCCGCCCAGCTTCCGGCCCTTGATCGAGTACTTGGGCTGCTGCTGGGTGCTCAAGGAGGGATTGGCTATTGACGGCATCGTCTGACTCCTGCTCACGCCTGCTGAGCTCTCCTTCAGGGCCGGCTCAGTGATGCAGCCGCAGGAGAGGCGGCTGAAGAGGGCGCAGAGGGCGTTCTTCATCGCCAGGCGGAACTCCTTCAATTCCAAACAAACGGAAGTCAAGGGCTAATCTCAACATGGAGGGACACGGAGGAGAAAGTTAAAAGGGCATCTTTCCAAGATATGGTTCCCGAAAAATTGTCAAAGACTAAATCCAAAGGCTATCTTGGAAAATATATACAGTACTTGTACCGTTGAGCGGAATAAATACAGTTTTGTTCCCAGACCCAATTTGGACCAAATAAAATCTTACATAACATCGCCCATGACTCCACTCAATATCGTAGCGAGTTACTATCAAACTACTGTACCTACATCGTAAAATAATTACCTTCAAATGGTAGGCGTAGAGGAAGGGATTCAGGGCCGAGTTTGCGTGGGAGAGGATGATTGTGAAGTTCAAGATCTCGATCGGTACATGGCAGCCCTTACAGAATGCCTGTCCCGAAATGCGAATAAGGAAATAATATCAATATACATATGTACTATTATACTACAAATAGGTAGCCAGTCGTTAAAGCATTGATGGTGGAAATCTAAAATGTGTAACGCAACTTGTCTTATATATGTAAATGTCAAAAACCTCGCTTGGAAATTAATGATTCAGCTGAGCCTTGGCCATCATTGACAACTCGATCGGATTATGCAAGATATGTGGATTATGTCTGGACAGTAATCGTCATAACGAATAGGCTTACCTCAATGCAGTTAATAGTGTACAGCGGCATCCAGCATATCATGAAGAAGAGGACAATGATGCTGAGCTTCTTGGCAGCCTTGGCCTCGCGCCGCTTCTCCGACACGATGTACCGCATCATTTGAGTTGAGCCTCTGAGATCTGAGTTAAGGGACCCGGACCGAGAGGCTTCGGACTGTCTCCGGCCAGCCGGGGCCAGGGTTCCCTTCTGTCTTATCTGGAAGGTTTAGGCAAATAAACGTATTGGTCCGTCACACTGCGTACTGGATTCGACTTAGGCCTCTCTTCAGTTGTTGTAGAGGACGATTAAATGATACATGATTCAAACTAAAAATTTGACTAGGGCTACCCACCTTAATTAGTACAATGTGGTATATGTAGCCGTAGAAGCAGGCCATGAGGAGGGCCGGGAAAATGATGGTGGAGAAGTAGAGGAAAACCAGGTAGTTGTAATCCATTACTTTGGTAAAGTAGCAGTGACTCTGATGGTACCATCCCTCCTGGTTGTACCAACCGAATAGGGGTAGGAACCCAATCACGGCTCCCACGAACCAGCACGACAGGATTATTCCTAAAATCAAGAGTTAGGAATAAAGTCTTAGGACCGCCAACGAAATATCGCTACATTAAAGTACTAAATCCCCTCAGTGGAACTGATTTGCGGCTCTGGTTACAAAGGCATAGCAATAACTGTGACAGTCTAAGCCCAAACTAACCTAAGCTTAACATTGAGTGCCACTGAATGGATGAGCCTGGTCAAAGAAAGCATTTTTCTTTGCTATAATAACGAAGTTTTTAAAGGTGACTTTACATTTGTACATTTGTTAGTCATTTTACTACGTAAGGTACTGCTCCTGTCCACTTTCAATCGATAATTACCTTTTCTGTTTACTCTCTAGTTCAACTATTATAAAATTACAACCAACTTTGCTCTGTACGATAAATCATGATCGTAAATCTTAACCCAAACCGACCAAATCGCGCCAGCAAAAAGTTATGCCCAATACAAAGACCAAGTTTGAACATGGAATTTTTAGGGTCAAGGGGTCAGGTACTTAAGGGCCAAAAACATAGCCCCTAGCAACGGAAACGGATAGCAACGGATAGAAACGGAATTTTGTTTAAATTTTCTGAAAATCCTTAAGGGATTTATTAACACTTTTAATTTCCAACATGGCCCATAACAACAACCAGAATTATTAAATCACTCTTGACTTGACACACCACCCTAGGACAACTCTACCTGGTTCAGATCCAGGTCTTGCGCGCCAACAGAAGCATGTAAATGCATTAAACTCGTTAAAAAAAATTCATTGCCAACTACGTATTACCAGTATTCCTAAGGCCAGGCCCAACGTAAGTGAGATGAAGAGGCATTAAGTACACTTACGGACTGACTAAAATCTACTGATATTCGACACCAACCTCGACCATCCATCCCTATCAATGTCGGGCATTCCTGTGTTTTAAGTTGGCTATACCAACAACCATTCCAAGTTAGCTTATGTTAAGTTAAAAAGCACCAAGCGAAAAATGCGTTTGCATAACCGAACGGATTGACCGGTTATGAAGGTTGTCGGGTGTCGGGTGATCCTGGGGGGAATTGAGTCTGACCCAAGCCCAAGAATGATAGCAGACATCTTCAAAAACAAATCCGAACATATTGGAACCGACCCGCCTCAAATATTCTACGACATAGGAGTTCATCCCAGTATGGCCTTCGAGCCTATTTCAGGATTGGCTCTTGCACTTCAAACGATAACGAGGGGAGGATCAAAGTCGGATACGATATGTCACAAATTGCAATTGATCAGGATTTTCTGCTACTTAATTTGTAAGGATTCTACTGCTTTTAACACGGCTATATGTTCAAACATTTTTGAGTAACTTTAACAGTACACAGCCCCAGCGACAATATTAGTACTTACAAGTAACAACCTCGCTTTCGGCCCGTGTCTTGCGCACGCGGCTCCTCCGCTTAGCGCAGTTGGCTCTACGTTTGGAGCGAATTAGTGCAAATATTTTGTTTAGTAAATAAATCGATTACTTAACTCTGGTGTGATGTTACCAAGCCGTGTTGACAAAAACATAGTACATAGGAATACGAACAGTGATGCTAAACGCTGTGTAGGTTCTTTCATGCCGTTTTCTAATTTCTGTGTTTGTTAAATATTACCTGCAGCGCCTAGCATAATAGTTCGTAGGTACTTAGTTTTCTGAATATGGCTTCCTAACATCATACCAGAGATAAGTGATCCATTTATTTACTAAACAAAATATTTGTACTAACTCGTTCGAAACGTAGAGCCAACCGCGATATGCGGCGGAGCCGCGTGCGCAAGTATAAGACGCGAGCCGAAGGCGAGGTCGGTCATTACTTGTATAATCTGAACAAGCCCTGATTACTCAGTGAATAATGTGCTGCCGTTACATGAGTAGCGTAAGCTATCAAATTGAAGGGGAAATTGCTTAATATATAATAATAGCATAATAGAGCCAATCCACACCCCAAGCCCTGAATTCCTAGGACGGGGTATAAAAAACAAAATAAATGAAACAATTTTAGCTCCGTTGTCTCCTCTGCTATTTTATTAATATTCTTATCAGTGGATGGGATCAGCATGTTAAGGATTCTCGGCTCCTAGTTAATTCAGAAGGAGTGGGCCAGAGAGATAGGAATAGAGGACTGACTGGCCTGACGTTGACTGAAAGTGTAGGCGGAAGAATGGGAGACGATTAAAGATCCATATCAATTTCTATGGAAGAGGGCGAGGACTCAACGCAACCTTGACAGTGACTCTCCAGGAATATCAGGCGGAAAAAAATTCCCAATTGTCTCATGATTGCTCAAGTCCAAATAATACGCATTTCAGATAAGTTCCAACTCCTTAATTGAAGGACCGGATTGTAAATGATGGGGAAGGGCCAAAATAAAAACACCTTACCTAACTACAACCGAGCTTGCAAGAGGGGAAAAGGCGCAAAGGAGAATAAAATGAAGCTACTGCAAATTATACCATTGCCAATAAGACTATCTCCTTCTGACAATCGTTATGATCCTAACCAATAGATACGCCTGCACAGAATCATTATTATATATGTTCTTATGATGATAAGTACATATTAACCTGACCTCTGAAGCATTCAGGCCAATGATCAATTTAAACGTATACCTAAGGTTAAGCCCAGCCTACTCAATTAAGAATCACATTAATACTAATAGAGAATCATGAATAATTTGTAGATGTAGTGAGCTTCAATTGGTCCATCTCATTAGCTCAAATGATAATTCATAAAAAAGAAGGAATCACTTAGAAGTTTCCCGAGTGGCCAAGCATAAGCGAGCTAAAACGCACTGTTGCCAATGAAAAAGTGTTATGTTCTGGAAAATTCAGTTTGCATGATGACAGGATGAGGTACCCTCTTGAAGTTCTTCCGCATCTGTATCTTTCAGTTCCCATTGAAATGCTCTTAACTTTAACATCGTCTATTAGTCTAGGCCTAAGCGTAATGAAAAATGGGATTTAAATATATTGGGCAACAAGTATTGCTATCTGATTAATACAAAAGTACTTCCCCTGCTGAAGAAAATGAGAAGTACTGACTTGGCTACTGAAACATCTCGAGCTCTCAACGTGCACATTGCACATGTATGCGTCGTGTAGGGGTGAATTACCTCTTCCTGCTTAATTTTTTCACGAATTAAGTCTGATTTACATTACGGTGAAATCCTCAACGAGTTTATAAAAAACCGTTCGTTTTACTATTCAAACATGAACTTACAGCCTAGTCTTAACATTATGAGCAAGAAAAATATTTCCTTTGTAGGAGTTAGCATTAGGTTTGGTTAGAAGTCAGCACTTTTTAGAGAATCATAAACATTCCTTCGGAAACTTTGGGAATCACAGTGTAGCGAAAGATTTTTCTCAGTAGTGTACGTATAAGTCATACTACATTCGCCATTACTTGCCTAAAGCTTTTTCACTTGATTAATTGACGGATCAAAGAAATTACAGTGATGGTAAAAAATTAAAAAGAATGCTAAATTCGGAGCTGACATAGTGTGAATATGTGAGAGCGTTCGCTTGGGGGTAAGTAGACTCTGAATCTGAATCAAAAGCCAATCCTATGTACTAGTAGTAGCAGAGTTAGATAAGGAAATTAATATTAATGCATATTGGGGTTGGGATTCCTAACCCGGTCTCGCCCATACTACGGGCTGTCAGCGGGAGATAGTGCCCGAATTTGAAGCCCTAGCCGAGGTTGATGAGGGTTTGAGGTGATCCATGTGGGATCTGTCTAGATAAAAAGTGCCAGGTCCGAGTCCCCCATCCCCTAAATCAGCCCAAATTAGTTCCAATGGGTACGAAATTAGAGCCGGATACTTAGGCCCCCGCCTCAGATAACAAGGGGAAGGCTTGGACTCAGTCTCATTAATATTTAATGGTCCGTCCCGAAGGCGGATCTTCCTCCTACTAGTGGAACCATCTGTTCCCCGCCACTTCATAATAAGCCTCATGTTCGGAGCCGTCTTATGGAATAAGATACCCGGCTCCCTCCTAACTTACGCCGGGGAACAAATCTCTGAGGTCGGATGCCCTCAGATTTTCTATTCCTTTGAGACTCGGATCTTCTAAAGAGGCCACTATGTATGTGCCCCGCCTCCTCACTTCCCCTTATCAAAGATAAATAACAATTTGGAGGATTCCGCCTGTGGAATAGGGGCGTGAAAGGCTCCCACTTTTCGGAGGACCCCAATAGTGGGACTTACAATTTTCAATATTTCCTTCAAGAAAATAACATTCCCCATCTTTTGCTCAAGATTCGATACTCTGGCGAGAGAACTAAATATTCCAGTGCAAGTGAAAGCCCTTCCCAAATTAACCGTGGAACATTTGGTGGGGGGCTGGCCTACGGTGTCCGAGTCTGTACGTGCACCACCGCTGTGGAAGTGCCCATATTATTCATAAACTTCCCGTTAAGGTCCTTCCGTAGGGAGAAGAATTATTGAACCGACGTCCTGTTCTGCTTGTGAACATGAAACTGAGACTTGAGACTACTTAAAGATAGGTGAAATCAATGGTTCCTTGAGAGCACCTGTGGACCTGTGTACCATGCAATATTAAAAAGTATGTACATGTAGGATCCTTGGCTTCAAATATGTAGGTACCTATGTCAGCTCGCTGAGTGTCAGGGTAGGTCACTGTATATTTAGCCAAATGGGCTAGAGTGAGCCTCCGGAATCGAGATTTTCAGGCGACTTTCTCTATCCCCGGCGGAACTTCAGTATCTCCACTTTTACGTCCCTCCCGAAAAGACAAGGTGCTCAGACCCCTCGCCATTAAGTTCCTACAACTGAATTACACAATTGGTATTTTTTATAACTATTGGTAAGACAAAGGCCACGTCCTGGGCCTTTGTATGCCAGTAGGTGAGAGGGGCCCATTAAAGGAGCCATGCTCCTACTCCCACTCTCCCATTTCCACGTCAAGTCAAGGTGAGACGTCACCGTAGACCTTCACCGTCACCTCTTTTGCTCCTTTACGTAATCCGTCCTCCTTAAATAAAAGGGACTTGGGAGTACTACTCACGGCTTAGAGGCGGAATAGGCCTCTTGAGGCCAAATATGGGATTCTCAGGAGACAGAGATGGACATGAGAATATTGTTGTCTAAAAGCGCTCTCCTGTCATCATCCCCCTTCTCGGCCTCAGACCCCACCACATTTCCATCTCAGTCTTTCGGACCAAAATACGAGAGTTGCAGGGTCCGCAGCCTAGGCCAAATAAAACTACCCAAAAGTAGGACTCCGTAGTCTCAGTACGGATTCCGCCCAGGTGAGTCGTCCTAATTGAGGCTGGAAACTTCCCCGCTTCCACCCTGTCACTCATCATCAGTTTGCATGTGTAAGGAGAGTTTTAAGCGGAACTAATGAACCTTTCTGCTTTTTTCCGCCGGGAGGATCCATCCTCCGTCATAAAAACTCATTTGTTGAGAACCTATAATGTCCCCTCACGAGCAAACAAAACATCAATAATAATGGAAGCCGAAAGGGCCCAAAATTGGACTGACGTGAGGGCAAACGAACATGGACGTTTGAGGCTCCCGGACCCAGGGCGCCTAATAAGCCCGGGAATTAGGCGGACCAGCCTCAACGTCATAGTAATAAAATAATCCATACCTAAGTAAACTATTCTCTCCTACTAATATTGTATTGGAGTAGTTAGGCCTAAGCTTGGACGAGAAATGAGGAATTTGACTGGACTGACTCTACTTTCATGTCAATTGCGTACTAGGCCAAACCCTGCAAAACTTAGGGAATATAGGACTAAGACTAATGTTCCCGCTTTCCGGAGAATGTTTTGCAGACTACACGTCTGAGTCTCTGGATTTTTTATTAGGTTTAGCTCGGCTAGAAGAAGATAGATTTAAGGTACTCTAAATAATAAACTACATAAATACAGATACTACCTATACTTATGTATGTAAGAAACCAGGGTGGACAAAAACATTGCTCATTTCGATTTTTAATTTATTTCAGCACATCTTATTGTAAGATTCAGAACTGGAAAGAGTGAAAAAGCTCACTTTATAAGCCCTACTTCAGCAAAAATGGAAATTAGTGATTTTTAAGATAGAATTTTGAATTAGTTAGTTGAGTTCGACTCCCCAAACTAGCCAGTCAATATGCATACCCACAGTTTCCAAACAATCGACAGCATATAATCTTAGTTTAGTTAACTCCCAGTCTCTAAATAATATCCAAAATCGAGTGAATAAATTTAAATCTTAGAACTACAATTGACAAAAATTGGAATAGATCTTTCAAAAATTCTTTCAACAATTGTGTAGCGAAACGTGTGGGCGGAAAGTGGGTGGAATATACCAGAGCGTGAGGCTCAGAAGCATGTGTCCATTCCAGTGAGGCTGGAGCGGAATTGACGCCATGCTTTAATTTTTAAGCCTGGAATAGAATAGAATAGGCTGAGAGCATTGGATGGGTAAACGGGCTCATAGAATTTAATAGAGAAAGAGAGACATGAGGCTGACTTTCACTCCTTCCTCCCCGTCGTCCAATCGATCCCAGTTCTTTCATCATTATTACGTTCTGTTTCTCCCTTTTATGACCTTCCTTGTCTTTTCATGATTAGGTACGGAACTCGATGGAAGGGCGAGGAAAATTAGAATTGAATTAATTAGGTTGCCAGGCCGAGGCAATGCCCTTTCAGTCTCCCGGAATCAATTCTCGGGAATCCGCCTCCAAACCAACTATCACAATTTCACACATGATACCATTATTGTCAAGACTCATACACGGAACTAACGTATGCTGTGTCCCTAGCCCGATCAAAGTATTCAGATGGTATTTAAAAACTATGTATACGTAGGCTGACTGAAGCTTTGCTATATCCTCTTGGTAATATGTGAACGCGGTTTAGCTTGGAAAATTTGATTCAAATTCTATAAGTACTATTTAAATAGTATAATAGGTATAAGTTATTTTTGATCAACTTCCTGAATGCACCGTTTTAATTTTCAAGCACTCTGGATTACGAATTGTGGTTTCGATGTTTTTTATCTAATAAGTTTTACTCTAAATATCTGGAATTCGAACACTGCTTTCAAATATTTAATTTAAAAAAAAAAATTCCAACGGGTTAGTAATTTTGCCGAAACGAATACAGATTTTACCGGCAACTGTAATAAAGTTGAATGTTAAATTGTCGTTCGATTTTATTATATAGAGCCCTATTACTGTAATTTCACACACTCTTGATACATGCCATTGCCTTTAGAGTTGGTTAGATTTGGACTACAAGAACAAAAACTCATTTATGCGGCTGAATTTTATAGTTTCCCGGAGAAAGGAATTTTATTTCCTACTTACATTATAAATACATACATAGAATCCTTTTCCAACGTCACTTTCCTGTCTCATGGATATTTGAGAGCTGTACATTGGAGAGGGAAAGGTTAGGGAGCATGAAGAGAATCAAGTAGGTACTACCAGTACTACGTACTGAGAGTGAGGATTATTTCCGGAGCTAACTGCAGTGGAACCATTACTTATTTCGAGCCCGCCCTCCTCTGACTTGTGAAGGAGTCCCTTTGGTCCTAACCTCCAATTTAGGGACCGGACAATGCCCACCACCGTCACCCACTAATTTATGTCCATATTCACTCACCCCGCACCAGACCTCCCTCCCTATGAATTAGAATAGACCGCCTAACACCCGGGCCTCCGCGTACCTGGTTGGGATCCAACTAATAAAATCCCGTCAAACCTCTTGGAAGTCCAAAGTTCCGACACGCAAAGATCCCATTTACCATTATTCTCTCAGGGAGCTACTAAATAGCCTCCCACTGAATTCCAGCTCATGGTCCTTAAAAAATTATGCCAAGTACGGGCTAGAGAATTGGGCCTAGGTGAAAGCCCGTGAAAGTCACCTCGTACATACATACTGTATCTAAGGTAGGTACATAGTATATTTGCAAGCTTTTCAGAGATTTAGTTCAGCCTGAACGTATTTACGTTCACATCTCACATCGCAAACCCAATATGCATGTACGCGGGCTCTAAGCCCTGGTATTTGTGCTCTGACGTTAGTGAGCTGTTGTGGTTCATGAAACTGGCTGTGGATTTGTGATACTGGAAGGAGAAGTGGGGGCTCCCCCCGTCATCCCAACCATTCAATTGGAAGCTATGATATTAAGAGTCTGTCACATCATGCTAATGTAAACATTTTTCGAGTGGAGTATTTACGGGAAGTGAGAAAGACTCACAGTGCTGGCTCAGATGTCGTAATGCTGAAGGACTGAGACTGAGAGGTTCCGGATACTACGCTTTTAATTTTAAGTCCGTAACTACACTTAGGCGGGTTTCACCAACCTCGGAATGGCTCTTATGATAATCTCCAAGTTGAACGTACTTGCTCTTCTATGCAATTAAATCAAAGTTCAACCCGCCTGAGTGAACCATAAACAAGGGGAGCAATTTAAAATCTCAAGGCGGTTGTCAGGCTCAGCCAGCCGGGTCTCAACATTCTGCCAACTAACTTAGGGGAACTGAGCTCAGGGCTCTAGGTTTATTTTGATTTATTTCAAGTTGATTTCTGGGGAAATTGGAAAGTATGCAATTTATTTAATGGTACGTGGAAAAATTATATAAAAATCAGAAATAAGTAGTTTTGCTTCTGCTCGAATTACCAACATACATTATATACGGTTTCTAAGGCACGGCTACATATCACATAATAAAATAAATCGCACTATTGGAAAGAGCGTAAATTCTAGTTTTAACCCAGCATTTTAGCAAGAAATAAAATATTCAATACAAATGCATTGACTGAGTTCGACTTCCAAAACTGAACATTCAGTATGAGTGTGCATAAAGTCCGGTTTCCTAAACAATCCGCAAGAGAACACATCTTATATATGTACAAGAGGTGTTATGGTCGTATTAAGCAAAAATGTCAATTCAAGCCGCAGCTTTTTAAAACCTAAGACTGGGTACAAATATACTGTCTTA
This sequence comes from Hypogastrura burkilli, assembly GCA_034696285.1. Taxonomy (NCBI): domain Eukaryota; kingdom Metazoa; phylum Arthropoda; class Collembola; order Poduromorpha; family Hypogastruridae; genus Hypogastrura; species Hypogastrura burkilli. The sequence goes on along the minus strand of JAQFZY010001829.1, from coordinate 161 downwards.
ATTTTATCAGTAAGCGTCTACACATAAATATTCAGCTTGTGATACAACGGATCCAGATCCAGACGTCTGCCTGACACTTCCTTCGTTTTTTTCTTTATTGGCCGTTTTCGAGAATTCAGGAACGGCTCTTATCCCTGATGCTATTCACATTTATTCGTGAT
>JAQFZY010001828.1:0-13818 GCA_034696285.1 Hypogastrura burkilli | reverse complement strand
GTTAGGTTAGGTTCTATTTTAATAGGTTAGGTTAGGTTCGATTTGAATAGGTTAGATTAGGTTCGATTTGAATTGTTCAGGCTGGGTTCGATTTGAATAGGTTAGGTTAGGTTCTATTTGAATAGGTTAGGTTCTATTTGAATAGGTTAGGTTTTATTTGAATAGGTTAGGTTCTATTTGAATAGGTTAGGTTCTATTTGAATAGGTTAGGTTCTATTTGAATAGGTTATGTTCTATTTGAATATGTTAGGTTATATTTGAACAGGTTCGGTTAGGTTCTATTTGAATAGGTTCGGTTAGGTTAGGTTCTATTTGAATATAATTATAATTAGGTTAACATCCCGGTCCAGTCCCAGCCCATAGACTAAACCCAGAAATTAGTTCTAGAAAGAGTGAAGATGTAGAGGAGCCTAGCCTACGTATTGATGATCCAGTAGGTCCCAATCACAAGCCTCCTCATCATTACTTGGGCCATAGTGGGAAACAAGGCCATAAGCTCCCTTTATTTATAGAATACTGCCAAAAGCACACAGAGCCCGGCTCCTGTTCTCTATTGACTTTCCATTAAAGGTCCTCTTTGGAGGGAGCCGGTGGAATTACTTTCACTTTGCCCTCCATCAAATAAAACCGGCTCCCCACAATCCACACCTATGAGAATGGGCCTGACGCTAATTTACTCCTTTCCTCCTTTTTATTCCCTCCCTGAACATCATTACGCCGATGATCATAGTCCGCCTATCCAGCCTGAGTACCCATTCAAAATCGACTCAAGTGCACTAGGACGGAACGCCACAAAGGGCCTCGTCATCCTTAGCTGGGCTCCTCCATCTTACTATAGCAAAAGTAAGACCCATCAACTCTGTACTACCACCGCCTTCTAAGGCAAAACTTCGAATTCTGAATTTCACAAATTCTTAAAACTTTTGATTAGGCCAGGTCTCCTAGCTCCTAGCGACCTTGATTGGCCCATAGGAGCATTGGAACTGGGAAAAGTTAAGTTGGGCCTTCCAGATGATGGGTCCTAAAGGGTCAGTGACCCCCCTGATTTCTCATATAATTAGCATTAGTCCTAGGACGAGCCTAGGGGAATATGACATGAAAGTTGTGTGCAAACAGACCGGGGTCCATAAGCTTAAGCCGATCCCTATGGTTTAGAGTAGGCGGAAACCGAGACGGGAATCATTTACGCCACCGGCACCCAAACAGCGGAAGCCCCATAAGATTATATTCTAATTTCCTGCATGTCTCTCCCGTCTGCCCCTAATTAGCAGAGAGGGCTAGGCATCCTGAAAGGTACTAATAACATAGCCCACACTTGTGCACAGGGCTCAGAAATATAATTCAATCTCCAATCCATCACTCCAATCTCCAATACTATAGGAAAATTAGGCTTTTTGTACAGCCAACCGAGTGAAATAGGTAATATAAGGTATAATACAGTATCCACTATCCACGTGTTTGTAAACGTTGACGAAAATAATTAAAATGATGACTTTCTCCCAGCTCAATAGCTAAAGGGAGTCAGTATCTGTAACATAATGTAAGTACTATAGTGTCCCCCAATATTTCTGACTCAAAATTATTGAATTTAGGAGGTACTGTACGTAGGCGGAATTTTGCAATATCTCCAATCCTATCCAGGAATTCCGCCTACTCGGCGTAAAAATGCCATGTAAGCCATGAGCTGGATCCCTGAGCTCCCAGACTCTCCCTTACGGAGACAAGGTATCTTTATCAAATAGAAAAAATTCCTTCCATTCCCTGCCCCAAATTGCCGTGAATGGATTCATTGGGCCGGAAACCGGGCCTGAGCACCGGGCACGGAATTGAGTTCACCAAATTTGCCAGACTATAGCATTTACATGGGCTCAGTAAACAGAGGTTGAGAGTGGAATGGAAGAAATTCAATTCCAGCCCAGTCTCCCCGAAGGATTACCTCTTGTATGACCTCTGAATGAATTTTAATTCGAATTGGGCCAAGGAGCGGGGGCGCCTGTGCCTGTATGGACAAAGCCGGCCACTTTAGATATAGTCTGTTTACAGAGTGGAGGGGTGAGAGTCCTGGGATGGGCGAAAAGGAGGGAGCCGTAGTCCTGCCCATTAACATATCATGAGTGGGACGTCCTGAGTGAAAGTGAGCATTAGCCTCCACACTCCGCTATCCCATTTCACACACTCCGCTCAAGTCAAGTGTAACTTATTTAGCTGACCAGAACTCGACGGCAAGAAGGACAACTTTCTCCGCCGAATCAGGCACGACATGGCACGGATTTACAGCCCTAAAAATACTCACTTCTCGCTTAGAAAGGACTGACTGGAAACGGCCTTCCTGCCTACAAAAACAGATAATAATACAATATAGGCTAAGTAACTAACATAAACCAACCTAATCTATGTAGCATAACCTAGCATAACCTAAGCTAACCTAACACAAACCATATCTAGCTTCAACTAACCTAACATAAGCCTTATCTAGCTTAAACTAACCTAACAAACGTTATATAGCTTAAACTAACCTAACATAAACCTTATCTAGCTTAAACTAACCTAACATAAACCTTATCTACCTTAAACTAACCTAACACAAACGTTATCTAGCTTAAACTAACCTAACAAACCTTATCTAGCTTAAACTAACCTAAAACAAACGTTATCTAGCTTAAACTAACCTAACCAAACGACTAAACTGAAGCAGGCATAACCTAACCAAACTGAATGTAGTCTAACCAAACAACCAAACAACTAACCTGACGCAGGTTTCACCTAACCAAACTAAATGTAGCCTAACCAAACAACCAAACAACTAACCTGACGCAGGCGTCACCTAACCAAGCCTAACCAAACTGAATGTAGCCTAACCAACCAACCAAACAACTAACCTGACGCAGGCGTCACCTAACCAAATCTAACCAAACTGATCGTAGCCTAACCTAACAACTGACCTGACGCCACGGCCGAAGGCCGATGCCAGCGCTACCAGGCGTTGGCGGACCCATTTGTAGTCAATGACCTGACGCAGGTGTAACCTAACCTAACCGAACCAAACTGACCGTAGCCTAACCTAACATAGACAAGCCTGGCCCCGGCACTAACATAATCTCGAAATACTGTGTTAGAAACAAAAAAAAGTTTCTTGAAGAGAATCAGCATATGTAAAGTAAAGGCGACAATCCGTATTTTTGGGTCCCATAATAATGTCAATTTCATTATAGTGAGACGGAGGAAGGCGACTCAGGATTTCCAATCCAGTCAGTTCTATGGAGCGGTAAGAAAGAAACCGGCCTGGGGTTCGTAACCCGAAGCCAGAGAAGTGGAAATGGAATGATGTGAAATTGATTGGCAGTTAGAAAGGGGAAGACAGGCCGGGAATTGAAGGAGTGAGGGGAAAGTGTAGGGAATGCAAATAGCCGACTGTCTCAAAAAATACTTAGGCCTATGACAGATGTCGGGGAGAATAAAGCCACGGGAGTGAAAGGCAGTCAGCATCAGGCGGTCTATCCTACGTATATCTAGGTACCTGCTTCCATGTACATACCTACTACATACGTACGCATTTATACTAAATCTAGCTGCTTAGCTGGTAAGCCGAATCTAAGGAAGGAGGAGGGACCGGAAGTCAAGTTTATTTACTCTAGCCTCCCCTCCCCTCCTCGCCCATACCCATCAACAGTAATTACAAGGAATGGGCAAAGTTTGTGAAGAAAGGGTTCCGATCTGCGGGCCACATCTGCGGGAGCCCCAACTTTTCCTAATAAGTCTTTACCGGCCCTTTGTGTCATTCCCCTCTTTGTTCCGGATATTTCATAGATGGGAACTTCCAGATTATTATTATGAGGCCGTCGGATCGGATCTAAGACAAAGAAGAGGATCTTTTCTTAGGACCCACAAAGTCGGGGAGCCCGAAAAGTACCTTCCCGCCTATTTGCACTCAGTCCGTACTTAGTAGTCCTCCTTATTCCCTCCTCAATAATAAAATTCGTACGAAGGAGAGCTTAGATGCTGTGCGGAAGATGGGATCATAAACTGAGTGAGAGAGGGGAGAGGGGCCGGCTGGCTGATCTGTCTTACAAGAAGAGGAGCCCGTCCAATCCGAGCCCAAAGTACTAATTCCTCCTCTTTGGAGTCTTGTCAGATTATTAACGTTATTTTGACATTTTTCTCAGTTCTCTTCCAGCGGCCTGGCCTGGGCCGAGGATTGGAATGTTGTGCTTTCTGTCCAGATAGGCCCAATCCCGTAGAGAATGGACCTCGGACTCTGAGAAACGAAAATAGAAAGGGGAAAGTCAGGCTAAAAAAACGGAGAATTCCCTTCTCGGCTCCGACTCTCATCATAATCGGAAGGGAAGAGAGTGGAGAGGTCAAAGAGTAAGATGACAAAAATTCTCCCTTGGGTGAGTCCAAATAACGAAAGAAAATAGACTTCCCTGAAAAAGAATGGTGAGACGGAGGGGACTGGAGAGCTCTTGAAACAAACAGGGACCTGTGTCCCGTTTCCAGAAAATACGAACTCAAATAAAAGATGGCTTGAAAATTTGGATTCATAATACTTGCTTACCTAAACCTACATATGCTTGAAAAATACAGATACAGATTTTTGGTAAGCACAAAAAAACTAACCTCTCCTGAAGTGAATTGTACCTTCTCGGAATAACTGCGTTTTTATCCAGAAGTACTTACTGCTTTAGCCCTTACTTAAATACGACCCACAGTCTCTAACACAGAGCACAAAAACTTAACCTAAGTCTAAAATAATCTCATGTCTACTAGGTTATACAAATTCACCAAAAAAAAAGAAAGAAACATTTATAAATGGAACTACTAAATCGTATCTTAGTGATGCATAGATACTCTATCTGTAACTACTACTACTAGCAACTAAGATGTTCTTGTAAGATGTACGACGGCTCTAAAACAAGTCTAAAATCCAAAATTGTGCACTGTACTGTAAGCTGTAGAACCGCCCAACTGTGTGGCAGTTTCAGTTCGGACAGAGCACTCGAAACATGACAACGTACGCCCGACTGCCTAAGATTCCGAATTCCGAGACCAGTCCATTTTATAAAAATTTAATCCGGGCCCATTGAGGCTGGCTGGGTGGGGAGGGAAAAGGCAACCTCATCATAAAGTAAGGCTCTTTTACGGATCTTCATATCCCTTCCCCCTATTTTTAACACCATGAACTCCTGCCTTATTTATCCCCACGTAGACAGATAGGCCAGCAGTAGGCTCATACTATAAAAGTCTCCTAGTCATCACATAGTCCCCTTTATGCCTTGCCTCAACCCATTGAGGAAAGAAAGCAATCTTCGTCCCCTACGAATATGCCTCAGTTCCATATGTGGTGCTTTTCACTTAACCCTCCTCAGTCAACAGGGGTCCCTAACCCCTGACCCCTCTAAATGGAAAGATAACACAATTAGGTCCAGGCCCAACCCTTCATACAAAGCTCCAAGGACTCCTTGCATTATAACGCCATATAAATAAGCTAGGAAAAGAATCGTGATTGCGAATTCTGAAACGGATTTCTCAATAAGAGCTCCGACGCAGCCAGGTCCTATAAAATTACCTACACATTAACTCTACTGTCATATAAGCCCCATTTTAAGGAGTCCATAAAAACAGAGTAGCCTCATAAAAGGAGCCCTGTGCCTCTAAAAGAATGGGCACTATTCCGTCCTTGATTACAGAGATCTGTATAAAAATCAAATTAGGATCCGGCCATAACCTCCCGAGTCAGCATCATAAAAAAATATTGATTCCCACACTTCCCCACCAGCCATAGCCCGCCCACTATTGGCCTAGTCGTAATTCGTGGTTGGATCACTGTTCCATCGAAGCCAAGGGAATCTACTGCGAATTATAGTAATCAAAACCGTCCTCAAATGGGGCATAGCATCGGCTACAGGAAAACTCAAACTAATTGTAACCTGATACACCAACTCCAAGTGTTGGTGTAATCCAATCACTCAACCTCATCTCAACACTACTCCAGAGATTCTACTTTCTAATTTCCGAAAATAAAGTGAGACTCCAGGAGCATCTCGAGCCAGCCCTTTAAAAAAAGGGAACCCGAGTTATTGGGTTCCCTCCACAAAGCCTTAATCTCTGTCTTGAGGGAACCTTTATAGGCTCAATATTATTACGGGGAGGTTCTACATAGGTATAGGGCAGGGACACCCGGCAAGCTTCTGTTTTCATTTCCCATCATACATACGTGGGAACCCCGCCTCTGTATATACAAACTCCATCAGCTTTCCCCCATCCGATTTCCGTGGCGGAGCAACGGGTAAGCTTGGGCTATAAAATTTATCGACACATGGATCTTCCTTCCCAGCCCGCCTGCCTGTAAATGGTGGGGAGGTTCGAAAGTTAAATCGAACATCATGTAGTCCTACCCACGGCCTCTAGGTACAAAATTTGATGGGCCCACCTCCACACACGAAGGGCAGGAATACGTACTATATATAAGCCTCCCAACATATCTAATCCACGCATCAACTCTATTGAACTTTGACGGGAAAAGGATGACAGGGTGAGAGGCTTGGGGTTAGACTTTAGCCTGGAGCCAGGACGCAGCCCGCATCCTGTCATCTCCTATTTACGTATAGTACATATAACTAGGCAAAGTAGCTTTCAACCTCAACAGTAGAACTTGGAGAAAGCATGCTGAGACGTATACAGAATAAGCCGTTGTCAACGGGCATAATCAAATCACGGACCCCGGGCCGTGACTATGTGTGACGTCAAATATTACATGTGACCTTATCCTTTCATCTGACGTCTCAACACTGAGATATTATTAGCAATCGATTGAGTAACTCTTTTCAAATCATTCCAGTAGTTTTGGGGGGGAACATTGGGACACGGACGGACAGACAGACAGACAGAAACGACATAAGCATAAAAAAGCTCTGCTTTTTAATCAACAGATTAAGGATCTGCAATTAACTATTGGACTATTGTTTTAAAACAGTGAATGTAGATACTAACTGATTTATAGTGTCAGTCATGGATCCGGCGGGATGAATTTTCAGTCGGAAATATGCAGCATACGATTAACTAATGAAACCAATTGTCCAGTCAAGCAAGGATCAACTTTGGAAACAAGTTGTAGCCGTGCTGTATCACTTCCACAGTCAGTCACTGAACGCGTACTAGGACTAAAATCGGGATGGTGTGAGTTCAGACCCTTGTCATCAGAACAATAGTCCTTCCCTCATGTCTGCCTCAAGAGTGGCCGTGCCTTATTAGTTCCCTTGGCTCAAAAATACATCTTCCCCACTCTGGAGAGACAATGGGACCGAGAGTCATGAATATCAAAATCCTTCATCTCTCCCTCCCCTCCCCTAGCAAATTACTACCATTTTCTTATAATGATAGTGATAGGGATGCACTATCCTGCCTTCAATATAAACGAGGACTCAGCAACAGGACCCAGATGCACTGAACGCCAGCACCAGCTCACCACCGTTCAACTTGTTTTAAGAATTTACAGATCCATATGCTACTGGTTATTAGTCGTTAGATGCAAGATCCAGGTCCTCCTTACAGGATAATGAACGTATTCTGGTTCTGAGTTCTGAGAAAAGCTGAGGCGTAATACCTCCTACTAACACAGTATTTATTAAATATTACATTACTTGGCAATGCCCATCCTCATTCATTTATATTTGTTTATGCTCGGCCCCTGCTACTACCTCACACATCCTCTTCATTGGGAAAGCTCAACAGACGCATCATTCACCCATTTGTTTGTACTTCCTGTCAGCTGGATCTCCCAAAGGACGTCTGGACTCCTGTAAAGCCTAGGCAACTTTGTATAAATTCATAGCCCAGTATGATAGGGACTCCATGCCAGGAGTTCCCCTAAAAGTTGAAACTACTATGGAGAACTACTCTCATGTTCACAATTCACAACACAAACAACATTGTCACATCAAAGACCACGAGCTCTCATAAGCGTCACACAGCTTCCCTTCGTATTATTTAATGTCAAAGGAGGCTCTGGTTCCGACTGTCAGGCTGGCCCGCCGCTTGATTTCAATGGGCAGAAATAAAAATGAAAAATAATAATGGCGACTTTAAACATTTAGTTCGGTTTTTTTCTTTTTATCTGTTCTAAAAGAATGCAATAATGTTGTTATTTCTTGCCATTCCGAAAATCCCGAAAATGATCAGCGCAAGTCTACACAAAGATGGAGATAAACCACAAGTGCGCCTTGGAGAAAGTACAGTAGGTAGCAGTTACATGAATGGGCGCTCCAGGAAAGGAATAATAGGCAATTTCGAATTTATTGAACCCAAGTCCCATCCGCCCTATTGTAAAATTGGAATGCCAACTTGGGCTTGAAATGGGGCTCAGAGCGTGCCAAACTTCATTTCAATTGGAATCAATAATAAAAGAGCAGCCCGCCGCAGCCGCCTCGAAACATCCGGAAACAATTCCATTAAACAAGTCCAGCCGCCTAATTTAATCTTTAGCTATGGAATCATTAGCACTAAACTTCCGTCCGGGCTCTGGAAAATTGAATAAGAATTCAAAGGAAGGCCGGAAAACAGAAAAAAAGCCGGAGGAACGAGTGCTCCGAATGTGCCTCCATAAAATTTTATTTCGTTCCACCAAGACGCTCCTCCTCGCTCTGGAGAAAGAAGAGACACCCGCCTCCCCGAAAATCGGGTTTTGAGTCTGGGTTTGATTTTTTGGGGCCGGCGAGAGGCTGGAATGCAAATGCCCAGAATCAATCCGGGACCCCTTCCGATTACCCGCCCTGCCCTGACACAGTCCCGCCGTCCACAAAATGTGATGCCAAATGCCATCTGATCCTAAAGGAGGAAATAAATCTCGAGAACTTTCATTTCGATTAGCCTTTCCCACTCTTTCCCGACCTCCGGCAGGCCTTCAAATTCCTGGGCCCCTTTCTTTGGGAAAGAGGAGTCCATTTTAATTTATCTCCTATTCATTTCATCCCATTTTATGTATTTCCCTCATTTTGCGGGAACCAAGCCCGCACTTCATTCTCATGCTGAAGACGGCACCACCCAACTTTTCATCACGCTCCGCTCTTCCTTGCCTGACTTACGGAACCACGAGAAAAAAAAATTGTAAAGTGACGGGGAAAAACTCTCTCCCCATCTTTCTTTGAGGGAAAAGTTTTCCCCCGTCGGCCAAAGTACAAAAAAGCTTAATCATAGGACAGAGCATTATAATCATATCAGAGTCTTATTATTATGTGAAATGGGACTGGGATGTGATGTGCATGACAGAACTTTCCTTCCCTGGTTCGCATTAAGGGCCCAGCCAGCTCCCCGCCTGACATTAATAAATTAGGAGGGCCCGAAATTCTTTCCGGTTTCTAATGAGAAGATTACTTTGTTCTCTTTTGGGCGAAGAGTTCTTTAAAGGGGAAATTGTTCAATTTAGTCACAACGTTATGCTAATGTTGGTTGTGGATGTGGAGGGCCACATGGGTGGGAAGACTAATGACAAAGCAATGACACAGGCATGAAGGCACTTGTCTACTAAGGAAGGCTTCAGAGCAGTGATGTGAGAGTTCAGGAATATTCTGGCTGGATTCCTTTATTCTGCGAATTGCAAATTCTAAAATTCCGCTCTAAATGTGATTAGCAGAACCATAAATGTTTCGGCGTTATCTGTATTACGGAGAGCTTAACAAATTCCATTGGCCACCTTCGTATTACAATTAGTACTACTTTACCTATATCTATAGTAGTTAGCAAAACACACATGTTTCAATACCTACAGTATAAATATGCATGCATAGAATTTGCAAGCATTTGAATAGAGCCATGCGGCGTGCCATTAAACTCGGACTGTAATACAACCTATCAATGTCACCCCTAGATGGATTATGAAGTCAACGTCAATTCTGCCTCGGAATTCGTCCTTCACTTGATTAAAAAGTAGACGAGAGTTTGACTTCCTGCCTACACGAAAGGTCCAACTTATTTTATAGCTTATACCGAATGTTTTAGTGAAAACTCCGTGAAATATCTAACGGCGTCATTGGATGTTGCCACAATTGACGCCGTTCCTTTTTCCGTATTTTCATTCCCATCCCAGGTTATTATCAGCGTAGGGCCAATGCCAATAGGAGAAAAGTTGATCCATCGGCCTGACAACTCCGTTTTAATTGAGAGGGATTACAATATAAAAGGAATATTTAGGCGTAATTCGTATAATCATCCAATCAATCCCTGCCTGATTACTCAAATCCTCCAACTCATCTTGGGCTCATTAAAGATTCAGTGGCCGGAACAAAAGGGCCCCTGGCTCCTTCGGATGAATATGCAGGAGCTCCTAACCAGTACAAAAAACCCTGCTCGCCTTGACTCAATTGGTTGAACTCTGGAAAACAATTTTTATTGTCCCAATCCAGATCACTATCATTCCTTCCGAGCCACCTGCAGTCAATCCAGTCCTAGGCTGAGGACGGGCTCGGAATATAAAATGACTCGCTTGATCGTTTAGTCCGGCCAAAGACTCGGAAGAATGATCTCGGTGTACTTCCTCCTCCTGATCCCGGCCGTCCTGGCCGGAGACATTACGCCCGGGAACGGTGGGAAGGCGGCCAAGATTGTTTGCTACTTTAGCAACTGGGCAATCTCCCGGCCCGACGTGGGACAGTACTCGGTGGATGACATCCCGTACTCCAAATGCACGCATTTGATCTACTCATTTGTGGGCGTCTCAAATGTGACATGGGAAATCCTTGTTTTGGACCCCGAGGTTGGTCAGAGTCAAGACACTTTAAAGGCTCACAATAATCTTTCAAATATTTATAGCTGGACATTGAAAAGGAGAACTTCAAGAAGTTCACGTCACTCCGGACCAAGAATCCAAATCTTAAGCTTCTGTTAGCTGTGGGAGGATGGGCCGAAGGAGGTAAGAAGTTCTAAGCCGTCCCTCCAAACCTCTATTAAAACATTCTACAATTTTTTGCAAAATAAATAACAGGGAGGAAGTACTCACAGCTTTCCGGGATTCCCGAGCGAAGAAAAAGTTTCGTTCTAAGTGTCGTCGGTAAGTTTGAAGACCGTGACTTCCGTCTTGACCTTTAGTGATCTGTCTTTAGTTTTGCCATCCTGAAAATAATATAAAATAGAACGATACTGCATTAAACACATAGGTAGTTATATTCTCTTCTTTTTTTTAAAGACTATTTGACGAAGTATGACTTTGACGGATTTGACCTGGATTGGGTAAGCTATAAGCCAGCAAAAATCAGAACATAAAATCGAGCTGAATATATGTGTATATACGAAGAAGGTCGCATGGGCAGGTAAGTACTCTAAATTTAATTAATCACTAGGAATATCCGGGAGCAGCCGACCGCGGCGGTGCCTTTCGGGACAAGGACAACTTCTTAAGTCTGGTCCGTGAGCTCCGGACTGCTTTTGATGGAGTTAATAAAGATTGGGAAATATCAATGGCAGTCCCAGTAGCAAAGTTCCGACTCCAGGAAGGCTATCACGTCCCTGACCTTTGCAGGTGAGTACATAAGTCTAGGGCCACGAGCATTTCCCTATAGCTTTAACCAAATCCGTGGATCGTATCTGTAGCATAATCACGACCGTCCACCTCATGGCCTATGACCTCCGGGGCCGCTGGGCCGGATTTGCTGACACACACACACCCCTCTACCGCCGTCCCCATGATCAGTACGCCTACGAGAAGCTGAACGTTAATGACGGGGCCCAGCTCTGGGTTGATTCGGGCTGTAGCAAGGACAAGCTCGTGGTCGGAACGGCCTTCTACGGTCAAACCTACGAGCTCTCGGACCCGAACCAAAATAAGCCAGGAGCCTATATCCGGAAGTGGCAGCACGGGGGCGGGGGTGACCCAGGTGAATATACTCAGGCCCGCGGCTTCATGAGCTATTACGAGGTGAGCTAATTTTAAGGTGGTAGCAGAGCTCCCATAACACTTAATTAGTATAAACGTGTGTCACATTTATTATTCAAAGCATGCCATTTTCACATAAGGTCTCGCAATAACTGTCAACCCCTAACGCCTTTCCTTAGCCCGTCTTGACAAATTGGCCCACTTAAAGGCATACATTATAATTATAAATGGTTTGGGTCGGAATTCCATGTAGATTTGCCTCCGTCTTAAGACCGGTAATTGGACTCAGAAGTATGACGAACAAGGACGGGTCCCTTACGCCTATTCTGGTAATCAATGGATTGGGTACGAGGATGCGGACTCTCTCAAAATTAAGATGGACTGGATTAGGGAGAAAGGCTATGCGGGGGCTATGAACTGGGCAATTGACATGGATGACTTTCGGGGGCTCTGTGGGCCCAAGGATGTCCTTATCGACGTGCTTTACAATGGTGAGCCAAAATTTGTTAGTTTACGCAAGATTTTGTTAAACATGGGCACTTTTGACTTAATATTATTACTGCATAAAAATTATAAATTTTAGTATACAACAGAAAATATTATGCCTTATTATTCTACAGTAAGTTATTGTTGTTAGACTGAATTAAGTTAGGTTATGAAAAACTACTTTATTCCGGTAAGAGTTAGTTTTTCCGTCACAATTAGTTTCACGTTCTACGCTAAAAATGTATACTTCAGCTTCAAATAGAAGCTGTTTGGTTTCAAGGTTTTGCTATATTATTTATTTCTGTAGCCAGTAGCCAGTAATCAAGTGTGTTTGAGGAGAGTCAGTATTTATACAGCGCGAATTCAGTATAGTTGAATTTTTTATTTATTTAGATAGCAGCCGCAGCCCTTTCGCGCTAAACACAAGCCATTTATATATTTACATGTTCCAGGCATGAAGAACTACATTGTCCCAAAACCGGAAGAGAGCTCCAACGAAATAGCTCCTCAACCAGGCCAAGGACAAGGATCTCAGTCATATCCTACACCCGTCCCCACGTCCGCACCCGTCCCCACAACCGCCGCCCCCATGATTGACGTAAATCCACCCGAAAACGCTGAGGATATTGACTGTCAATCCCAACAGTACTATGTGCACGCAGATTGCTCCAAGGTCTGATATTACGCATTATGGGCCTAGCATACGAAAGTGTCGTAAATTGACTTTCTCCCTTCCTTGTCCCTATGTAGTACTACTGGTGCGTGCACGGGAAACCAACGGAAATGCAGTGTCAGCCCGGCCTCGAGTTCAATCCCTCACTCTCCGGCTGTGACTGGCCGAGTAAATCCACGACGTCATGCAAGAGGGCCCCGCACCCTTATAGATACGGGTACAATTATTTGACCAAAAAATAGCCTAGTCTCGGCCCACGCAAGCTCCGGCTGAATAAAGAGAAAGTAATTTAAGGGACTTTGAAGTGAGGTTCATCCCAGCCCGCCTACAGCCTACCTTAAAAATCATTAGGCTCTTCAGGAGCCCGGAAATCAGGGAAGACAAGTGGAGTGGAAAAGATTTACTTTCATTACGTGTTCAACAGCCCCTCGTCTCCTTCTGCCTATAAGGCTGTAACTGTAAGTATAGGCACGTAGGGCGTATAGAAGAGCTCATCTCTTTAATTAAAACATCAGCAGAGGCACTTCTGAGTTAAGGACGAGTCCTAGTTATACCACAACGCCTGTATCATCCAGAACAGGCTGTTATAGCAGATACTAGTCACTACTTCAGTCCACCACCTACGCGGAGAAGAGCTACTAATCGAAAAACACAATAATATTATCCTGGAGAGAATATTCAGGTTTCTGCCATTTGCGGTTTTCTACGGCCTCTTCAGATATTCACATTAGCTTGCTAAAACCCGAAAATATGATGGCGGGACTCAGCTCAAAGGAAACGGTTCGAGCCATGTAGC